>OX632363.1:10695874-10757511 GCA_951751655.1 Ophion costatus
TGTGTGTGTGTGTGTGTGTGTGTGTGTGTGTGTGTGTGTGTGTGTGTGTGTTTTATTGGCTCATTCCACTCGTACAGGGTCGGTCTTCCCCCTTTTTACGGTCCCCAATTCACCTCAACTTCGTAGTACCTCCCATTCCACATCCTCCGTCAATCCCCCATTCCACAACTCACGTCGACCTTCATCCCACCCCCACTCCCCCGCACCTTGCAGCTGCAGCCGGCTTCCCCCTTTGTATCGTATTCATGACAAATCTGCCATGGGCATAGGGAATTGAATATTGGCTAAATTCTCGAAGAAACGAGATCGCTGTAGACTCACTCGCTAAAAGAGTGGCGAAATTTATTGTTTAAACAATTAACAATTCATCATTTTTATCTTCGTCGACTTTTGTCTTCGCAAGGGTTCACGAAAATCGAATCTTCTACCAATGGAAATCGCTAGAGATTCCCTCTATAGAAGAGCGGTAAAATAATGCGACTTTAAATTATTTAAACAAATAGATTTGAGCAGACTGTATATCCTCGGTGCCGTTTATCTTCGTTGAATTCGACATCGGCCAAATTCTCGAGCGAACAGGCTCGCTGGAGACTCACTCGCGTAAAGAGTGGTGAAATTTGATGTTCAAAGAATTAACAATTCAGCATTTCGTCTCTTTGTCGATTTTCGTCTTCCCGGGGTTCTACGAGGATCGAATCCTCTAGCAATGGAAATCGCTAGAGTCTTGCTCTATAGATGAGCGGGAAACAATGCGATTTAAAATTGTTCAAACCAATTTTCTTTAAATTGAGCGGTATGTATTTCTCGATGCCGCATAGCTTCGATGAATTCGATTTCGACCACATTCTCCGAATGACAACCGAACGAAATTGCTGGAGACTCAGTCGATAAAAGATTAGTTAGCGCTGACGATTAGAATTTAGTATTTGAACAATTAACAATTCAACATTTCATCTCTTCATCAACATAAACCGTTCAATTAAATTATTAAGTTTAATTAACATTATACACCGGTATTAAAAACTTAATTGTTTAAACTCATAATTTCAAAAACATTATTCCGCAGCATAATATCGGCTGTGAGAATCAAGCGCGTAGTCGGCATCATACATCAATCACCGAATACATTTCGGAAGGTGTGTGCAATCCTTGATTTATCGAGATGGAGCAACGAACGTCGAGATTTGGTCTGCGCGACAGGTGATTTCTCTGCGCCCTCGTTCGAATTCGCGAGAACTAAAATCGATGGTTGTCACGCGAATTTTTCGGAAAATTCATGACGATTACCCACAAAGTAGACCCGCCCAATGAACTCCGTAGTGACTCGCGGGAATAAAACGGTTGAGGTCTCAAAACGTGGGTTTTGAGTCAGGGAACAACCGCTTTCTTTCCGTTAGATGATGACGTCCACCAATTATTTTTCGTTACTTTTGTTGAGGATCTCGCATGGCAAGAGAAACAGTATTTCTTTTTTCAAAATCGGAAAAATGGCGGAGAAAGACGTTGTTTGTCTATTCATTTGCCCATGTGCGAATATCGGTATTGCGCCAGAGTTACCAATACGGCCCAGAATTGTGCAAGTCCTGGCGACTGAGTCTCAGTTAGCGGTACTGCCCCAGTATTGGAAACCGATCGCATCGGTACCGTCCCAGTCTTGGTTACCGAGTCTTGGGTGAAGTACTAACCCAGTATTGGTAAACAATTTTATCAGTATGGTGCCAGTCTTGGTAACGAATGTTGGTTGAGTCTTGGCTGGATGTACTGCCTCAGCAGTGGCAACTGAAAGTACCAGTACCGTGTTAGTGTCGATTACCAATTGTTGGGTTAAGTACTGTGCCAGTATTGGTAAACAATTTTATTAGTACCGTGCCATTCTTGGTAACCAAGGTTGATTGAGTTTCGGCTGGATGTACTGCCCCAGCATTGGCAACAGTACCACGCCTGTCTTGAATACCGAGTCTTGGGTCAAGTACTACTTCAGCATTGGCAAACCATTTTATCAGTACAGTGCCAGTCATGGTAACCAAGGTTGGTTGAGTTTCGGTTGGAAGTACTGCCCTAGAATTGGCAACAGTACCACGCCAGCCTTGGTTACCGAGTCTAGGGTCAAGTACTACCCCAGTATTGGCAAATAATTTTATTAGCACAGTGCCAGCCTTGGCAACCAAGGTTGGTTGAGTCTCGGCTGGACGTACGGCTCCAGCATTGACAATAGTAGCATACCAGCCTTGGTTACCGAGTCTTGCATTAAGTACTGCCCCAGTATTGGTAAATAACTACATTAGTACAGTGCGAGTCTTGGTAACCAAGGTTGGTTGAGTCTCGGCTGGAAGTACTGCCCCAGCATTGGCAACAGTACCATGCCAGCCTTAGTTACCGAGTCTTAGGTTAAGTACTGCACCAGTATTGGTAAACGCTGTGTGCTGGGCCGACATATGATTACATATCATTGGCGTACCGACTATTTAATCTCACATATATTTTGAAAATATTTATTCACAATATGTTCTTTACATTTCTCAATCATTCGAGATGCAAGAGTGTTACAGCATATCTACTTCCTTCAATCGATAATAGCATACATTTGTCATAAGCGGTGCGGGGGTCTAATGGTTAGCGTGCTTGCCACTAAACGTGCGGACTGGAAGGTCCCGGGTTCGAAACCCAGTCGCGTACACTTTGTCGTGAGATGTTTTTCTTCGGCATTTCGC
This sequence comes from Ophion costatus, assembly GCA_951751655.1. Lineage (NCBI taxonomy): Eukaryota > Metazoa > Arthropoda > Insecta > Hymenoptera > Ichneumonidae > Ophion > Ophion costatus. The sequence continues at coordinate 10,698,586 of OX632363.1, forward strand.
GGCGAAATAAGAAATAACACTAGTTCCACGACTGGGAGGGCCAATTGATGACCGCTTGAATTGGTATCGGTGTTCCGCAGTTTCCCTGTACCGCGGACAGATATGTCATGGTGAATACGATACAGAGGGGGAAGTCGGTTGCGGCCGCAGGTGGGGGGGTGGGGGGGTGGGGGGGGGGGTGGAATTGGAGGTAGACGGAGGGAGTAGTTGCAGAACCGGCGAAATATCAGGCGGGGGGTAGTGGAATGGGAGGTGGAAAGTTGATGCGGATTGGGGCTCGTTAAAAGGGGAAGACCCTGTACGGCTGGAACAAAACCAATAAAAAAAAGGTTCGTTGAAGAAATTCAGCGTCCTATTTTATAAATGTAAATAAATGTATAAACATGTACCGGCAAAGTACTGATTTAGGGTTTGTCTCAAGACTAGCAATAATGTCTGGCCCAAAACTGGGCACGTATTCTGAGCCAATACCCGTAAACAGTGTCAGGCCGATTCGCGGCACCATAAGTTGGACCGATGTTAACAAACCAAAGTTGTATCAATACTGATTTGGACTTGGGCAAGGCTTGGCCCTTGGTAGCCTGCCAGCACTGGCAGCTCTAACATCAGTACTGAGCCAAGACTAAGCCAAGTTTCCAGTCTACACACGGGCATGTACCGGTAAAGTACTGATTTAGGGTTTGTCTCAAGATTGGAAATAATATCTGGCCCAAAACTGGGCACTTATCCTGAGCCAATACCCGTAAACAGTGTCGAACCGATTCACGGCACCATAAGTTGGACCGGTGTTAACAAACCAAAGTTGTCTCAATACTGATTTTGATTTGGGCAAGGCTTGGCCGTTGGTAGCCTGCCAGTATTGGCAGTTCTGGCATCAGTACAGTGCCAATACCAAGCCAGTTTGCAATACGTACTGTGACGGTGTTTTCTAGCACCGTCCCTTGAAATAAAGGAAAAGTAAAAGGAAGGCTTCCTATCTCTCTCCGCTCAACACTTCGGCCACGCTACGCTCCCGCAACGTTTTTCTAGGGCATTAAATGTTAAGATTTTGATTATTAATTGCGCCCCGCGACCACGTTTGTTCTATGAGCCATTCGGGAATCCTGGAGGAAGGGGAGAGGAAAAGGAAAGAACGATTTATCGAACCGTCGAAAGTCCAAGGAAAAGCGATCAAAGAAACAAGGAGGACGAAATATCGGGTAGCATCAGCGTATTTCGAGCAAAGCTCATACGCTTGTCTCGAGCAGCGCTCAAGGCTAAGACTTGCACGAAAGATTCAACACAAAAGGGAAGAGAGAAGAAGACAACGAATAAAATCCGTTAAAACGCTGGAATTTTCGAGAACGGATATTCCGTTGTTCTGGCGCGGACACCTCTCCTTCCAAAAACCAGGGCAGTAGGAAAAATTAGCATCCTCCCGTCATCAAATTTATGTCATCGCCAATTCCCGCTTCGGAGTGTTACTCGACATTTTACGTCGCCAATTCCCTCGGAACCATTGTAAAATAGCGAGCCAGGGGTATAGGGCGTCGTTAAAGACGAGTAGCCTTTTTCAATAAAAGAAAGGAATATTCGCTCGGTGCCCCGTCTCACGCTCGCGTTAAGATCTCAGCAGACGGACCTGTCAATTATCGGGGAAATATTCGAAGCAAGTAGAGGGGTGGGAGGGAGAGTCTACTGCCCTGCTCGCGACACGGAATTCGGGGAGATTTTCGTGAAGTATCGAGCGGAGAGGACGCCTAATCGCACTATCGGAATTGTAGCCGTGAGTTATATTTTCCAGTCACTCTCCCGTTTGGTCAGTGGGTCGCGATCGAATTTTCCCAGTCAAATCAATTGAGTCTTTGTAACTCTAATCGTTCTTTCGAACCTGGGATAATTTAACGGCGCAGTTTCCTTCATAAAAATCCCGAGAAAACGCGGTCGCGGTGGCGACTTTTCCACGTTTTGGAAGAATCGCCTAATAATTACTTCCTATTTTCCCGTGCTCTCGGTGCGCGGGTAAATTAGATAATTAAAATCGTGGCCGTACGCGAGAATCTCCGATTTTTGGTTAGCAACTATTCGTGAAAACTCGAAGAGAAGAATCGCAAACGGGTTGCGGTATGTGTGTGAGTGTGAGGAAAATTGAACGAGTGGGCCGGTGATACAAATTCCCGCGAAAGACCGAGCTCGGCCGAGTAACCGACTATCGGGGGCTCGGTTATTTATTGGAACATCTTGCGATCTAATTAAACCATCTCTAATAAAGTCCCGTCCACGAGTAGCTCCGTGGCGGAGAGAAAACGAGCACGTGTTAGATTATAAAGAGTGTAGGATCCCGGCCGAATCGAAAGAGCGCGCGTGTGTGAGTTTCCGATTTTTCTCTCGAGTTTCGATAATAGGAGCGCGTGATTTGCCTCGTAAATTTATGCTTTAGTGAGTAATTATCCCGGACAGATATTATTGTAAGATGTAAAATAGTTAATAAACGGCGGGAAGAATGTTCACCTCGAAGCTCCAGCTGAAAAATTTAATTTTGAACTATTTCCAGTTTCGCCCCGCCCTTCCCGCTGAACAAAGCCGGCCCGCCGTCTTTCTCTCTCTTCATCGTTGAGTCGCTTTGCGACTGGCGCCCACGGATTTTGGTAATCAAATAAAATCAGCGAGAAAGAGAGAGAGAGTCTTTTGTGGCAGAATAATTTTTACTCGATTAAAAGTTTGGTCACAAATTTGGCGCCCAACGTGGGGCAACGTTGGTAATTTTTCAGTTGGAATGGCATCTCTCCCGAAATTCATTATTGTTCTGGGTTTTTCTTTGTGTGTGATCGTCCGAAGGATAATATCTCGTGTAAGGAGACGAAATATATAATTGCGTATTAAATTTCAAGTTCGCGAATATTCAGTGAAGTTTAAAATTTTTGTTTTTCTTTTCCGTTTTCGTTTCGCGTTGCCGAGAGCGCGCGGTAGTGAGCCGTGTTCATGTTGACGTTTTTTTTCTTTCTCTTCGACTTCTCGCTCGGTCAGCGGAGTTTTTGTGTCGTATTGTGTGTCGAGAATCGTGATCTTTGTCAAGAATAAGAGCTGTGAAATCCTAACACAGAGAATACATTTCAGAAATAATATTTCATCAAATTTATTTCGACGGGAATATTTTTCTCAATATAGTTGCTTCGAGAATTCCGCGTCCCGTTACTGTTGCCGCTTTTAATTTGAATTCGCGAGCGATTTTATTATCTCAATCTCAAACAATTAATGCGATTTCCCGTATCGGCCGAATGCTGATTATTTATTGATTTCATCTATTTATTTATTTTCATTTTTTTTTGTTTTACTTGAATTAATTTATTGCTTGACTCCGATTGTTTTTATTATTTCGACGTTTTATTCGTTTGACGTTATTTCATTGTGTTTTATTTATTTATTTATTTTTACGGATGTTTTGTGACGTCTTTGTTTATTGACAATTTTATTTATTCTATTCATTCAGAATTATTTATTGACGATTTTAATCTTGTTTTAATGTTGAATGTTTTACGTTTTGTTTTGTGTTGTTTTATTGACAATTTTTATTAATTTATCATTGTCCCTTCCTTTCGGAAGGCGGTACGGGAAGAATTTTTGAAATCTATTTCTTGTTTTGTTAATATTGGCTAACTTTTCTCTTCAATTGCCCTGCTCGTCGAAAATTTAGGATATTGAATCTTCAAAATTGCATCCCGTTGTGAAGAGGAAAGGAGTAGAGGAGAAGGAGAGGAGGAAAGAAAGGGAGAAAAGGGGAAGAATTTGGTACCGTGAGACGGCTCTCGGGGTAACTAATTATCATCAACCCTGAGTTTTGATCTAGTGGTAAGTTTTTGAATATTTCCCGGTAATTCCATTAAAAAAAAAAAAAAAGATTATTGGAAAATTGCTGCCTAAAAGATTGGAAAATTGAATAATATTATTATTATTGCCCTCAATTAATGTGAAACGGAAAAATTGAGGAAAAGCAACCAAATAAATTTTGATCTGAATCATCTAGGGTAACTAGAGGATGAGTTGAGGGTTTCCTTTTTATTTCTCTCCTTGCCTTATGGATTATCGATAATTTTTGCGAGGTCTTGATTTTTTTTTTGGCTGCACGAATGATTGCTATTTGGAAAATTTTGGTTGTATGTTGGAGGTTTCCTCCGCTTACTGTAAAGTGATCACATTTTGGGATTTTTGGCAATAGATTTAAAGCGCTTTAATTAAAATAGTATACCTCCCGATGATTTAATGTCACGGCTAGAGGAATAGGTTAGCTAGGATAATTAGTAGTAAAGTTAATGGCCATAACTATTAGTTGAAGGTAATAAAACTTAACGGAAATACGATTCTTGTGGCGCGATTGACCGTCAGCAGCCTAGAATCCCGTGAATATAATTTTATTATATTAATTGCATTGCTTGTATATGAGATCGATTGATTTGATCTTTATTTATTGGGTGATCTTTTTTTATTTATTTTTACTTTTTTTTTGTTTTGTTGTTGGTCGACATAACCACTGGTGAGTTTCGGAAACTGCGATCCTGGTTTATTATTACTGAGATTTGTTTTTTTTTTTGCGCGGTATATATAAAACCATTAGTAGTAGAGGAGAGAACATGGCCCAACGAGAGGGGATTTATTCGGTTTAATCGTTGGAAGATTGATCTGATGAATGCATTCGGGCGGAGCTCATTCTCTGTAACGCGTCTGGGGAAGGTACTCGACAAGAAATATTAGATCGATTGCGCTATGTGATTCGGCGACCTTTTAGTCCAGAACATGATGAAACTGGGTTTACGCAGTGGCGTGCTCGTAACGGATTAGATTTGGCAATGGACTCTAGGCGTCGTTCTGTGAATGCAGGCGCTTCAGGTTTGAGTTTGGAGGATCCCGTTTCTACGGCGAACTATCGAGTTAGTTTCGTTTATCCCCCGGCTACCAGTGCAGCCAGATCGCGCGCGAAAGTTACCCTCTCTCTAGTCCCTCGCGCGCCCATCGCATAATCATAGTAGCGCGTGTCCGTGAGCGAGCGACGCTCGGACATCTTCGGAAAGAGCCGAGTGCCGTCGAACTGTCCCGACCTCGCCTTCGGCAGCTACACCAACACATAGACACGCTGAGCACGTTCATGTGCGGCCAAGCCGAACGAAGGCTTCGAGGGAAAAAGCAATCTGAGCACGGCCCGCGCGTGACGTCACGCGACGGCACGCGTGAGGCTTTTAGATGATTTCAATGCTTATTTAGCTCTTGATTCTCTGCGTTATTAATGTATACAAAAGAATTGTATCGCGCACTCTGAACGCTTATTTTTTTAGTTCATACGTTAATTTAAATATAATAATAAATCTAAATTACAACTCATTTATCTTCTAAAAAATTGTTTACGCTTTACTCACACCCGTCCTTATGCCAAATAAATTATAATTCAGAAAAGTAAGTGAAAATATATTTATATTCGTATTATTATATTAATTCTCATACTTTCATCAAGCGATAAAGTATTATGTCCAATAACAAATCAATCATCCATCCGGCCGCCAATCGTAAGTGCCAGAAAATGCATCTTTAACACAAGCGATAGGATGGTCCCGTTGGTAGCGTTCCTGGCTTCGGTCCGTAGGGGCGCAGGATCGTTCCTCACGCTCAGCGCTTTTTTTTTTTTAAATCATGGTTACTATTAAGGATGTTGAGTCCCTATAAAACATGTAAATGTTAATTGTTCAATAAATAGCTTCTTAATCGTCATGAAATTTTTACACGACCTCCTGAATACTTCATGTAAAATCATACCAAATTTTCAGAATTCTATCATCATTACTTCAACCTCCTTAAGGGTTGAAATAAAAAATGATAAGAAAATTCTGAAAATTTGGTATGTTTTTGTATGAAGTATTTAAGAGGTCGTGTTAAAATTTCACGACGATTAGGAAGCTCGTCATTGAAAAATTAACATTTTGTTAAGAACAATTTTTAAAAGAAATAAAAAAAATGTATCAGTAAACTTCGTTTTGTTTCCGTTGCTTTCAGTATATTGTAGATATTACAAAATTGAGAGGTCAAAAGAAAAACTTATTGCAAAGTTACATCAGTTTCCATAAGACAGCATTTAATTTGTGAATGTTAATTGTTCAATAACGAGCTTCCTAATTGTCGTGAAATTTTTACACGACCTCTGAAATACTTCATACAAAAACATACCAAATTTTCAGAATTTTATCATCATTTGCGATTTGGGACCCAACATCCTTAATTCTTATTTGATTAGTTACTTTTATTAGTTATCATATTTATTTTAATTAGTTATCTTTTAGTACCGAAAAATTTATCGCGCACTCTGACCGCTTATTTTATTAGTTTTTACGTTAAGTTAAATATAATAAATCTAAAATACAACTTATTTATCTTCTAGCAAAATGTTTGCGCTTTACTCACACCCGACCCTATGCCAAATAAATTGTAATTCATAAAAGTAAGCGGAAATATATTTATCTTCGTATTATTATATTCATTCTCATAAACCTTCATCAAGCGATAAAGTAATATCCCCAAAAACAATCATCCATCCGACCGCGAATCGTCAGTACCAGAAAGTGAACATACCTTGACACAAAAAATTAAAGGAGCAAGAAAAGTTGAACTTTGTCAAAAGTGGTCGTACAAAAAAAAAAGGATTTTAAAGCTTCAAGTTTCTAGTTTTAGATTCGACAATGATTTTTTTTTTTGAGAATCACTGATTGCGCGGTCGGAAGAAATATCACGGCAAAAAAAAATTTTGCAAATTTTTACGTTTTTCAAAGTTCTGCACGTGTTTTGGAGATTTTTTTCTGACTTGACCAATATCAAGGTCATTGAGCGCATTCAATTCACTTCAATTTGCTTTTTTTTCTCCGTACGACCATTTTTCGCTGAGATATCTCAGGAACTAATGGTCGTACGGGAATTCGATCGGTAGTTTTGGAAACGTGAATACTCTACAAGCTCCGATTATTATTGTGGTGAAACTTTTATTTTTTATTTTTGCCATTAGTTTTAGAAAAGTACAAAAAAAGATGTCTTCTTGGTTTTTATGAAATCCACCGCTACTTTGCAAATATTGCGATAAAGACTAATGTTTATGGACGGTCATTCAGCTCAATATGTCCCCAAGAGCCATGCAAAATTCCAAGTTGATCCGATTATCGGTCTTTCTTGCCCGATTAACCAAAATTTGAAAAAAAAATTAAAGGAGCAAGTTTCCTCCTTTTCAGACATCATTTCATGATTACTAAGAGGAAAAAAAACTTTTCATTACTTTTCGTACAATTGGGTATTGAGTACGCATTGAATGTTGGAAAAAAACCGTGAAAATCATATTGACTAAAAATTTTCGAAAAAAAAAATTTTTCATAAAAAAATATTGAAAATTTTTTTTTTTTTATAAAAAAATTAGTTTCGAATTTTTTTTTTAATGTTGAAATTTTTTTTTAAATCAACATTGTACCGCCAGCATCAGAATTACCCAAAGCATACCACGGGGAGGTACGCTTTGGGTAATTCTACGTACACTTTGGGTAATTCTAATGCTGGCGGTACAATGTTGAATCGAAAAAAAATGTCAACATTAAAAAAATAAAAAAAATCGAAATAGATTTTTTTATAAACAAAAAAATTTCAACATTTTTGTTATTAAAAAAAAAAAAATCGAAAATTTTTAGTCAATATGATTTTCAGGGTTCTTTTCCAACATTTAATGCGTACTCAATACCCACTTGTACGAAAAGTAGTGAAAAGTTGTTTTTCCTCTTAATAATCATGAAATGATTTCTGAGAAGGAGGAAACTTGTTCCTTTAATTTTTTTTCATATTTTGGCAATCGGGCAAGAAAGACCGATGAACGGATCAATTTGGAATTCTGCATATCTCTTGGGGACATATTGAGCCGAATGACCGTCCATAAACAATAGTGTTTATCGCAATATTTGCAAAATAGCGGTGGATTTTATAAAAAACAAGAAAACATCGATTTTTTGTACTTTTTTAAAACTGATGGCAAAAATAATTTTTTTTTAACCTACAATAATAATCAGAGCTTGTAGAGTATGCATTCACGTTTCCAAAACTGCCGGTCGAATTCCCGTACGACCATTAGTTCCCGAGATATCGATGACTGAAGACAAAAGGACGTTTTTTCATTCAGAGGCCGACGAGGAGGCCGATATCTGCGAAAAATGGTCGTAAGGAGATAAAAAAAGAAGCAAATTGAACTGAATTGAATGGGCTCAATGACCTTGATATTGGTCAAGTCCGAAAAAAATCTCCAAAACACGTGCAGAACTTTAAAAAACGTAAAAATTTGCAACATTTTTTTTGCCGTGATATTTCTTCCTACCGCGCAATCAGCGTTTCTCAAAAAAAAATCATTGTCGGAACTAAAACTAGAAACTTGAAGCTTTAACATCCTTTTTTTTTGTACGAACACTTTTGACGAAGTTCAACTTTTCTTGCTCCTTTAATTTTTTGTGTCAATGTATGTTCACTTTCTGGTACTTACGATTCGCGGTCGGATGGATGGTTGTTTTTGGGGAAAATACTTTTTTGTTTGATGAAAGTATATGAGATTGAATATAATAATACGAAGATAAATATATTTCCGCTTACTTTTATGAATTACAATTTATTTGGCATAGGGTCGGGTGTGAGTAAAGCGCAAACATTTTGCTAGAAGATAAATAAGTTGTATTTTAGATTTATTATATTTAAATTAACGTAAAAACTAATAAATTAAGCGGTCAGAGTGCGCGATAAATTTTTCGGTAGTAAAAGATAACTAATTAAAATAAATATGATAACTAATAAAAATAACTAATCAAATAAAAATTAATAGTAACCATGATTAAAAAAAAAAGCGCTGAGCGTGAGGAACGATCCTGCGCCCCTGCGGACCGAAGCCAGGAACGCTACCAACGGGACCATCTTATCACTTGTGTTAAAGATGCACTTTCTGGCAGTTACGATTGGCGGCCCGATTGATGATTGACTTGTTTTTGGAGATAATACTTTATCGCTTGATGAAAGTATGAGAATTAATATAATAATACGAATATAAATATATTTTCACTTACTTTTCTGAATTATAATCTATTTCGCATAAGGACGGATGTGAGTAAAGCGTAAACAATTTTTTAGAAGATAAATAAGTTGTAATTTAGATTTATTATTATATTTAAATTAACGTATAAACTAAAACAATAAGCGTTCAGAGTGCGCAATACATTTTTTTGTATACATTAATAACGCAGAGAATCAAGAGCTAAATAAGCATTGAAATCATCTAAAAGTCTCGCGCGTGCCGTCGCGTGACGTCACACGCGGGCCGTGCTCAGATTGCTTTTTCCCTCGAAGCCTTCGTTCGGCTTGGCCGCACATGAACCTGCTCAGCGTGTCTATGTGTTGGTGTAGCTGCCGAAGGCGCGGTCGGGACAGTTCGACGGCACTCGGCTCTTTCCGAAGATGTCCGAGCGTCGCTCGCTCACGGACACGCGCTACTATGATTATGTGATGGGCGCGCGAGGGACTAGAGAGAGGGTAACTTTCGCGCGCGATCTGGCTGCACTGCCGGCTACTACCCAAGTTCACTCACATCTCGGTAATCGCTCAGTTATTATTTCAATGCCGAGTGAAGAAAACTCGGTTGGGGTTGGGAATTCTGGGGTGGAAACAGTGGTGTCGAGCGTTTGCCCGCTTCCGCCTTTTGCTAATAATGTCCCTATTGGACAATACGTGAACGCTTCGTCCACCATATTACATACGACCCCATCCACCAACACTGCTATGTCTTGTGAATTTTCTCAATATGGTGCAATACCACGTTCAACCACAGGAACCGCATATTAGACTGGATCCATTCCCGCCGCTAACGAAACAGGGCCTGAATATAGATCTACGCCGGTAATAACCCCCGGTCCTGCGCATGTACTATCAGTCCCATCTCGTTCTGCTCACGATACAATGAGAAAATGGGGTTTAAAATTCTCGGGTCTCCCGGTAGAAGATATCGAGTCATTCCTGGTCCAGATTGAAGAACGTCGCGCGATGGTAGCAGTTTCCGATCACGACTTGTTGAATTGTCTCCCGACATTTTTGAAGGGGTTCGCGATACATTGGTTCAGGAATAAGAGACATTTATGGGGATCATGGGTGGAATGTGTAGCCGCTCTTCGTGTTCGGTTTGGAGATCCAAATTTTCAATTTACATTGAGAGACCAAATTACGCGTCGTCGTCAAGGGGAATACGAATCAACCGCGAATTATCTAACTTGTATGCGAACGATGTTTGATCGCGTAGATCCATCGATGGGGGAACCAGAACGAATTAGTTACGCCCATCATAATTTGCAATTCCGATTGAAACCATTAATTTTGAGAAAAGATTTAAAATCATTAGATGAACTTGAGGACATCGCGGTGGAATTGGAACGCAGCTATGATACGGACGACGTTGCTCCAATGCCGCCGGAGAAATGTATGTTTCCCGATTTAGCTTATCGGCCACCGCGTCTGGGGTTGAATAAAAAGTCAGTAAGTTTCGCTGTAGTCCCGAATAGAGAAGGGGGAATAGGACAACATTTTCCCTCATTAAAATTGCCAGCGCCTATCCCGACATCGAATAATGCGAAAAATCAGTACTCGAAACCTCTTTCTACTTCGGAAGGTACGACAGATTTTCTCCCGCGAATTCAGGAATCCGGAACGAGCAGGCCGGCTCCAGTTTTTTGGAATTGTCAGAAGGCTGGGCATTTCGCTCACGGCTGTACCGAACCTCGGTCGCTCCATTGTTACCGTTGTGGAAAACCGAGAGTAACAACTCGAGATGAACATGGTTGCTCGGGAAACGCGAATCGGAGTCGGCAGTAAGGGCCGGTACGACTCCCGTACTTTCACAACTGGGCCCACTTTTCTTTTGTCCGTCGGATCGGAGAGGAATCCAAGATTTCTTTAGTTCGTCATCAGATGGTCGTACGAGTCCTGTTCTGGTAGTTCTTTTGGAAATTCGAGGCCACACGATACCAGCCATGGTCGACAGTGGATCTACTTGTACTTACATTGGGCCTGAAGGGGTTTTGTTGGCTGCTAGATTAGGATTCGTAAGAACTAAAGTTGCGGAACGACCAAGTACCATAGCTAATGGCGAACAGATCTTTTGTAATGAAGAAACAATTTTCCCCGTTTCAATCGAGGGTCGAAGTTGTGAGGTTGTCGAACGGGTTTTTCCCAACTTGCCTGTTCTTTTATTGCTAGGACTAGACTCGTTGGATCACATCGGAATGGTTGTAGATCATCATAAACATATTTGGAATTTTACGGGACATCCCGAGAGAGAATATCAATTTGAGAGACCGGATAACTTGGATATTTGTGCTGCACTCTCGGATTTATCGACAGATGAGGCAAGTCGGTTAGATTCGTTTTTATCCATCGAAATCCCGTTAATGGCAAAAGTTCCCGGGAGAACACCTTTGGTTGAGCATAAAATTGACGTAGGGAATAACGCTCCAATCAAACAACGGTATTATCCCGTGACACCGATTGTAAGAAGTGCGATTTATGAGGAAGTAGATCGTATGCTTGCAGCCGATGTTATCGAGGTTTCAGACAGTGACTGGAGTACACCTATTGTTATGGTTAAAAAGCCTAACCACACCTACCGTTTTTGCTTAGATTTCCGACGGGTAAATGAGGTTACGAAAAGGGATGCATATCCTCTCCCGCACATGGATGATATTTTAGACAAACTGAGATCAGCCAAGTATGTTTCGACCATCGATCTCAGTCAGGCTTTCCACCAAATTCCGTTTGAATTCGCTTCTCGAGAAATTACCGCTTTCACAGTCCCGGGTAGGGGGTTGTTTCAGTTTAAACGAATGCCTTACGGACTTACAAATGCCCCGGCCACCTTTCAGAGGCTTTTGGATAAGTTAATCGGCCCTGATGTGGAGCCTCACGCCTTTGCATATCTTGATGATATCATTGTGTTGACGGGGACTTTTGAAGAACATCTACGGTGGCTTAAGATGGTTCTAAGTCGGATTAGAGTAGCTGGTCTCCTAATTAATCCCGAAAAATGTGAGTTTTGTTGCTCCGAGGTTAAGTATTTGGGATTTCTAATTAATCGAGAGGGATTGCAGGTCGACCCGGCTAAGACCGAGCCGATTCGTGATTTTCCCGCACCTGTCAACGTATCCCAACTTAGACGATTCATCGGAACGACGTCATGGTATCGACGATTTATTCCCCGCTTTGCAACGGTTGCTGAGCCTCTCACTCGTCTCATGAAAAAGAAATACACTTGGAAATGGGGTGAAGAACAACAAGAGGCCATGGATCTGCTCAGGAGCGCTTTAGTAGAACCACCGACTCTAACTCGCCCCGATTTTTCCAAACAATTTACGCTACAGACGGACGCAAGCTCATTTGGTATTGGGGCAGTATTAACTCAGAACGACGAGGGGGTAGAACATCCCATCGTCTATGCTAGTCGAACGTTGTCGGACGCAGAGCGAAATTACACCGTTACGAAACAGGAATGTCTGGCAATTTTGTGGTCGATTAAAAAGTTTCGAGGATATCTCGAGGGTTATCATTTCGTGGTGATCACAGATCATAGTAGTCTCAGGTGGTTACAATCCTTGAAAGATCCCCAGGGTAGGCTGGCTCGTTGGGCTTTACAGATGATGCAGTACGATTTTGAAGTCGTACATCGCAAAGGGGCACTTCATCATGTCCCGGACGCATTGTCACGCATGTACGAGACCGAGAAGCCGCATAATTCTGGTAACACCCTGGAAGACGAATTTCCCGAAATGATATTACCGATATTGGAAGTAGAAAAGTCCCCGAAATTGGCCCACAATTGCCGTTTATTGCTGATCCGTGGTATCTAAAACGTTGGTTGGAAGTAAGCGCAAACCCGACTCACTATCCCGATTGGAAAGTCGTCGAGGATCGGCTATATATTAGGCGTCGTGTAAAAAGGTTAGTGAAAGAGGAAGAAAGGGAACTGGAATGGAAGTTGGTCGTTACGCAAGCAGCACGGCCACAAATTTTTCGAGAATGCCATGACGTACCTCAAGCAGGTCATTTGGGTATTAAAAAGACGTTTCAACGAATAGTTAACTCGTATTTTTGGCCAGGTCTCTTTAAAGACGTAGCTCGATATGTTAGGAGGTGTGATACATGTCAGCGGACGAAAGTATTTCAAGCTCCACCGAACGGATTGTTGGGTAGGAGGGTAATTGAGGGACCATGGTTAGTAGTTGCGGCTGATATCATGAGACCGTTCCCGCCGAGTCGAGCGGGATTCGTCTACGTCCTGGTAATACAAGATCTTTTCACTAAATGGGTAGAATGTTGTGCCTTGCGGAAAGCTACGGGGAAAGCGATACAAGAGAAGCTCAATGAGCTTGTTCTTTCCCGATTTGGAACACCAGAAGTTATTTTAACAGATAATGGTACGGAGTTCATAAATCGTAGTCTACATGCTTGGGCAGAGGAAAATGGTATCTTCCACACAACAACCCCTCCGTATCATCCGCAAGCCAACCCCGTTGAAAGGGTGAATCGTGTTATCAAGACAATGATCGTCTCATTTTTGGAGGAAGACCATCGTGCTTGGGATGAACATCTGGCTGAATTTAGATTCGCTTATAACACCGCCCATCATTCGGCAATTGACTGTAGTCCTGCGTATCTTAACTTTGGTCGAATCCCGAGACCTCATAATTTTTATCGCCGTGTAGCCGAAGAGGTAGAAGAAATCATGCCTCTTCCCGTAGATCAGTGGTCGGAACACATGCGAGGATTGGAAGAAATACGGGAACGGGTTCAATATAACTTAGAAGAAGCATATCAAAAGCAAGCTGGACAATACAACAAGCATCGCCGCATAATCTCGTTTGGGGTAGGGGATAGGGTGTTGAGACGCCAACGAATATTGTCATCATCTTCGCAACACATAGCTGCTAAACTTGCTCCTCGGTACCAGGGCCCCTATCGCGTTAGTAAAGTTATCTCGCCAGTGGTTGTCGAACTTGTCGATCCCGAAGGAAATATTGTCCCGAAAGTAGCTATCGAGGATTTGAAACGGTATTATGATCCGGAGTCTCCCGTTGATTCAGACGGCAAGGATGAACGATTCGAAGGAATATGCGAAGAGTTGGATGACGTTGCTGGCGGCGGTGATGCGGTTGAAAGACGAAAAGTGGTCACGAAAAACCTCGCTGTTCCGGGCTCCAGCTCAAGACGTGCTTCGTAGGTTCTTGGAGGCAGGAAGTGTCGTCCGAAGTGGATTGCGGAGGGCAGTCCATCGGTCCCAACCCGAGACAATTTTATAATTTCTCATTCTCTCGTTAACCAAGGTCTTTTTTTTCCCTCTTCTTTCTTCGATTTAGAGTTACACCCATTTATTTGTTTTTTTTTTAATTTTATTTATTTTTTTATTTTTTTTGATAAAGTGAGATATTTCGCCTTTCTTTTCTCCCGATGCAAATATTGTTACCGGTAGTGATCTATCTAAATCGTTAAGGTAAATAAAGAAGAATTGTCATTTTTGCTCATTTTGGTGAGTTATGTTTTCCCGTACCGATTCGTCGTTTCAGGGTGCTAGTATGGTTTCGTGTTGTCATTGTCAAAATTTGTGTTGTCTGGTTCTGGTTCTGTCGTTGTTTGACCGATTGGAGAAAAGGGGAAGAGAAAATGTCGTTTCGTCTTGAAATATTCGAGGAGGAAGGCGTTGCGGTGAAAAGGTCGTGGCCGCGACATTATACGATAGTTTTTTTTATTGGAGAGATCGCGACTCGCTGACCGGGGCGGTCAGTGTCTGGAAGGGGGGAGTTGTGACGGTGTTTTCTAGCACCGTCCCTTGAAATAAAGGAAAAGTAAAAGGAAGGCTTCCTATCTCTCTCCACTCAACACTTCGGCCACGCTACGCTCCCGCAACGTTTTTCTAGGGCATTAAATGTTGAGATTTTGATTATTAATTGCGCCCCGCGACCACGTTTGTTCTATGAGCCATTCGGGAATCCTGGAGGAAAGGGAGAGGAAAAGGAAAGAACGATTTATCGAACCGTCGAAAGTCCAAGGAAAAGCGATCAAAGAAACAAGGAGGACGAAATATCGGGTAGCATCAGCGTATTTCGAGCAAAGCTCATACGCTTGTCTCGAGCAGCTCTCAAGGCCAAGACTTGCACGAAAGATTCAACACAAAAGGGAAGAGAGAAGAAGACAACGAATAAAATCCGTCAAAACGCTGGAATTTTCGAGAACGAATATTCCAGCGAAAATTAGCATCCTCCCGTCATCAAATTTATGTCATCGCCAATTCCCGCTTCGGAGTGTTACTCGACATTTTACGTCGCCAATTCCCTCGGAACCATTGTAAAATAGCGAGCCAGGGGTATAGGGCGTCGTTAAAGACGAGTAGCCTTTTTCAATAAAAGAAAGGAATATTCGCTCGGTGCCCCGTCTCACGCTCGCGTTAAGATCTCAGCAGACGGACCTGTCAATTATCGGGGAAATATTCGAAGCAAGTAGAGGGGAGGGAGGGAGAGTCTACTGCCCTGCTCGCGACACGGAATTCGGGGAGATTTTCGTGAAGTATCGAGCGGAGAGGACGTCTAATCGCACTATCGGAATTGTAGCCGTGAGTTATATTTTCCAGTCACTCTCCCGTTTGGTCAGTGGGTCGCGATCGAATTTTCCCAGTCAAATCAATTGAGTCTCTGTAACTCTAATCGTTCTTTCGAACCTGGGATAATTTAACGGCGCAGTTTCCTTCATAAAAATCCCGAGAAAACGCGGTCGCGGTGGCGACTTTTCCACGTTTTGGAAGAATCGCCTAATAATTACTTCCTATTTTCCCGTGCTCTCGGTGCGCGGGTAAATTAGATAATTAAAATCGTGGCCGTACGCGAGAATCTCCGATTTTTGGTTAGCAACTATTCGTGAAAACTCGAAGAGAAGAATCGCAAACGCGTTGCGGTATGTGTGTGAGTGTGATGAAAATTGAACGAGTGGGCCGGTGATACAAATTCCCGCGAAAGACCGAGCTCGGCCGAGTAACCGACTATCGGGGGCTCGGTTATTTATTGGAACATCTTGCGATCTAATTAAACCATCTCTAATAAAGGCCCGTCCACGAGTAGCTCCGTGGCGGAGAGAAAACGAGCACGTGTTAGATTATAAAGAGTGTAGGATCCCGGCCGAATCGAAAGAGCGCGCGTGTGTGAGTTTCCGATTTTTCTCTCGAGTTCCGATAATAGAAGACAATTCGATAATAGAAGACAGAGATTATTGTAAGATGTAAAATAGTTAATAAACGGCGGGAAGAATGTTCACCTCGAAGCTCCAGCTGAAAAATTTAATTTTGAACTATTTCCAGTTTCGCCCCGCCCTTCCCGCTGAACAAAGCCGGTCCACCGTCTTTCTCTCTCTTTATCGTTGAGTCGCTTTGCGACTGGCGCCCACGGATTTTGGTAATCAAATAAAATCAGCGAGAAAGAGAGAGAGAGTCTTTTGTGGCAGAACAATTTTTACTCGATGAAAAGTTTGGTCACAGTACATGGGTGACATCGACTGTGCAAATTTCGAGATATTCTGTAGAGCCATTGTCGAAAACGCTAGGCATCTGTAATTGTGTTCTGTTTTACCGACCTAATGGTGTGACACATGACCTTAAAGCCTTCGGCCACAGTAACGGGTATAAAATAATGTGCAAATTTAACATGTTTTTTTCGTATTAAAAAGTGATTTACTCATAAAATGGATTACACATCTATTTAGTATGAATATCAAGCTGTTAAAATTTTTTTTTTTTTTTCGATGTACATAATGGCCGTCTACTAATATTTTCTTTTGTTATCTTCTTTTTAGTCGCTCTGCGGCAAGACATTTAACATCCACAACTTTTTACCTAGAGCAAAAAACAAAAATTGTCGTCAATCTACATTAGAATATCTAGAGAAGAACGTACGGAATTTACAAAATATTATTTTATTCAAAAGTTGTTGGTATTTGAACTTCCGAAATGAATTTTCAGTGAAAATTTTCGTTATAACTGCTCATGAACTGCCGATAAAATAAAAAGTTTTCGATTAATCAGAAACTCCGTACGTACTTCTCTGCGAAATGCAATTGGGAATATAACTTTTAAATTTAAAGTAAATCGAGTGAAAATTGTTGAAGTTATTTGTCACGCCAATTGGAAAACGCTGGTTCGAGAAGTTGCGAGTAGTCGGCCATTTTGTATAGCAAAAAAAAATTCTAACAGCTTGATATTCATACTAAATAGATGTGTACTTAATTGTATGAGTGAGTCACGTTTTCATACGAAAAAATGGTTAAATTCGCACGTGATTTTATACCCGATACTGTGGCCTAAGGCCTTAAGAGGATTTTTTAGCTGCATAGTTGCTGCATCTTTAATACAATTTATTACTTTGTAAGACCTCTAAAGAGAAGAATTTTTCTTCGGCATCGTGAATGTTTAGTTCATCTGAACAACACATTGGTCTACACGCAAGACTACACCAGACGGTAACCGTTTCCGCAATGATACATGGTCGACTAAACTTCCGATCTTGTCAAATCGACCGAAGCTGCTCTATAGCTTGGTCTACTTTGGCAGTTGCTCTTCGGATTGCCTACCGGTTGCTTCCAAAACATACACAGTCGGCGCATTAATAATATGAAAAACTCATGCTGTGAACTTATCGTGTACTTCGCCGGAAACCCCGTTCGCGAGCCGTGTGATGCAAGTGCACGTCATGCATGTGCGCCTACGTTCAATCGATTGGGAGCGGAGTTAGGCACTCTTGAGAATATACTAAACGAGTTCCACATCGCTGCGGGTTCGGGAGTATGGATGAACACCGAAAATCTTGCACCCGGCGCCCTGCGTGTAGTAGCTTGTTGTAGCGGCTCCTGCGTATGCCGAGTCAAGGCTATTTTCAGTGATACGGAGGGAAGTGGGGGCGTTTTTCTACGACGGGCTATTGCTACTACTTCCACTCGTACGTCCTCTTCTACCTTGAAACGTTTTTGGTCGCAGTGGCCGACTTACGCCTATAGCACGCATTACACGGCCTAATCAGTGTACATACTTATGTGTATTGTCTTAATGACAACATCGCGTACGAACACGGATGGCATCATGACAGGAAAACGGGTCCGGGAGCATAGTGTGTGTGCTCGTATGTATGGGTGTGCTTGTATTACACCGCCGGGAAAGGTGACTACCACCCATAGGTAAGTGAATTTTATAACCATTCAAAGTAACAGTATTTTATTCATTGTTATTCACATCGGAGTCATAATAAATAAGTTCGCAAAATAACAACCATTACAATTGGTTGCTTCAATAGCAACCAATATGTTTGCTATTAAATGTTTTTCTTTCTATCTTGCTTCGTTTAAAAGTTATAACCAGAGAACGAAGGAAAAAAAAATTGAGACTGTGTTTGACCGTCATGAATGAGATTCCGCGAATGCACAAAGATACGTATCAAATATTTTTGTCCGTGCTGCAAATACACCACGTTCCTCCGACATTAGCGACGGATATTTCGCGCAATTTTTCAGACAGACATATACAGCTGTTCAAGCTTGTTCAAGCCGCTGAAGCTTCCGTTAGCATTTAGTGTTTGTCCACCTAAGTACTTTGTTAAAACGTCATCGTCTTGGAGGACAATTCACATAGGCAATATGTGCTTTTTTACATCACTATGAAGCGGGGGTGGATGGTTGAAGAACTATCACAACAACTATCGACTCATGCCGGACATTTATCCTGCTGAGCATTTTCATTAGTGGATGTTGAACTTTCGAAAGCTTCCGTTATAGGTTGCTTCGCATTCTTCATAAAATCGACGTTTCTACATTGCTTATCCATAATATGCACTGATTTTTTCCTGCTCCAAACAGCTTACTATCAAATATTCCTTTATGAGTTTTTCAATCTCTATCGCCAAAGTGATTGGCGTATTTTTATTATGTGCTTTTTTTCAAACGCTCGGACGCTTTCGATCTACAAGTAGAAAATTCATCGTAGCTGAGATGCTTTTTTGACAACTCATAGTTTATATCGGACATGCAACGTTTCCATGTTCTATCTCAAAGATGAGCCCGATTATTAAATTGAACCAAACAAAAACGATAGCCAAGTGCAAATCTAATCATTTCGATAAATAATCTAACCCTATGGTTAACAGGTTTAAAAGGATTCATAATGTAAGCATTAGGTGAGTACTTTCGAGTAAAATGATTGGACACACTGTAGGAGAATTATTTTCAGTAGAATAGAAAGACATTTTTCCATTCGTACATGCTTTAGCTCCCATATTTTCAACAACAAGCGATAAACTTTACACGTAAAGATATCAATCGAGTTTCGATTGATTATTACATAAATGTGCCTACCTTAAAAGCCGTGGCACCCCACTTTAAGGTATGATTCGACACGCGCTTACTGTATCACTTTATTATTACATCACTTTATTATTACATGTCAAAAATGGATTCCATCATTTGTCGTATGTGTCTTTAAAATTAACATGATTTGTGCGTATTCAACATCTTATTGAACGGAATACTCCGAATATTATTTTCTCCACCATAATCGGGAGTTATAACTATGAGTATACCTTATAGCTTTAATGTTCAGTTGTGACTGGAGTACTGTCTTAGAATGTATTTGGTTATTGTCACGAGAACTAACCATGAATTCGTCTATTAGCCACGAAGTATATTTGCAAGCTCTTCAAAACTTGTTCCTTGCATGTCGCGATTTCCTCTTAGCGGGATTCCTGGTGATCGCTGCTGATCCACCGGAACTCGTGTATCGTACAAGCTCGGTGCTTGGAAAATGATTCCCAGCGTTCCTCCAGTGCACGCTACGGTGAATATCCAGAGAAAGAACCTGTCCAGCACCATGGCAACAAATTTCCAATCTTCTATGACCTGGGGATTAATATAAAAATGTTTACATTTCATAGATGACCGGTAAAGTTTATTATTGTCGTGTTAAAAATATCAGAGCAAAATTCCATCTGCCTAATTTATGTACTGCTAGAAGATTTGAAGGACCGAAACTTCGTGGTCGAATTTTGGAAGTTTTTTTGATAACTATATCTCCGGGGACAATCTAAAAAAAGCTGGACGTTTCAATTTCTATAACCACATCAGGAGAAAATTGTAGTCGGTTTTCCCTCGTTATCCCTATTGATGACGAATCCGTAAAAATAATAAAATGCGTATACAGAGTGAGGCACTGACTGTTGCCACCTTTAATATCTCTGTAATTATCGACGTCACAAAAAAATGTTTGAAACAACAGTTGGACCATAGAAAAGGGGTCATCAAATGCGACCTTTTTTTTATCTCAGTGAAGGCGCTGTCGAAAAGTAAAGGTCACCTCCACTTTTTTAAATAGGACGGTACATTTTTTTTCAACTATCTTGTACAGCATCGAAAACTGCATAAAAAACATTTAGGGGTCAAAGTCGTTCAAGGTCATTAAAGATCAAAAAGTGACATTGTTGCGGAATAACTGAATTACTGCCGGGATGTTAAGGATCATGCACACGGTGGAAAATAAAGTTGTTTGAAGACGCGACGAGTTAGCGCGGGATCCGCTTGTCCGTTTATTGCAAAAGAGTCAAGAGTTTATAATACAGTACTGTTGCGGGTGAACGAGCGGTTGTTTAACGATAATGAGGAGCGGTGTAAACGAAGTCAGAGATCGCGCACTGATTTTATTGATCTCGTGGCTGTACCTCACGACTGGAGAAAATGGCCGATCAAGTGGAACTTTGATAACACACGCCGCCTCGTGTCCCGCGATAAAAAAAAAAAAAAAAATGCGATGTAGACTTGGCGGGTACCGATTGCGTCCTATACGCCAATCGCGGGGGTGATGAGTGCAGAATGCACACGTCAGATCACATTGAGCGTACTGATTGCGGTGCGGGTTTGACAGCGGGTATATTAAAGAAACTTGAACGAGATCAGTAGCGAGGTGTTGCGTAGCACAGACACGAAAACAAAAGAGTGGCGTCCATCATGGCCGCTCTCGCACACCGGCTGGCACAAGTCCCGCCGAGCATGCGCTCTGAGGAGAGGCGAGAGCGCCCACGACGTGCTGTCTCGGCGCGAGCCGATCGGGAAGCTCGCCCCGCTTGTAAGGTGAGGCGGAATCCCGAACATTCTCCCGCCATCAGCACTGCGGTGGTGATGTTCTAGATGAGGGTTGACGTCCTCGCTTCGGGTTGAAGTTCGCGATGATCTAGCGCGAGATTGGAAGCGGTGAGAGCTTCGCGATGGGGCGTGTGAGAGTTGTAGATGCGGTCTTCACTGTCACGACTCTGACGAGTCCATCCTGGCCAGGATGAACGGCGGTGACGCGAGCTAACGGCCATTTGCTCGGCGGGAACCTCTCGTCGGAGATGAGCATGAGAGTGCCTTCTTTGATGTCGTGAGATGGGTGTCGCCATTTGGCGATCGACTGAAGTTGTTGCAGATAGTGGGCGCTCCACTGGTTCCAGAAGTGTTGGAAGCGCTGTTTGAGAAGGCGCCATCGGTCGAGGTTGCCAAGCTTAAGCTCGGTCAGTGAAGCCTCAGGTAATGTGGAGAGCGCAGCTCCCGTCAGGAAGTGTCCCGGCGTGAGAGCTGACACGTCGTCTGGATCGTCGCTGAGAGGTCCGAGCGGGCGAGAATTCAGCGCTGCTTCGATTTGGGTGAGAAGCGTGGTGAGTTCCTCGAACGTCAGTACGATGTCGCCGACGGTGCGTTGAAGGTGAAACTTCAATGATTTCACTACCGCCTCCCACTTTCCGCCCATATGTGGGGCAGCGGGCGGGTTAAAATCCCAGCGGGTCTTGTCATTGGACAATTGAGCGGCGATGGCGTGATGCTCTTGAGTGCTTTTGCAGAACATCCTTTTGAGGGCTGAATCGGCACCGTCCAGGTTGGTGCCGCAGCCGGAGTGCAGGACGCGCGGTATTCCTCTTCTCGCTACGAAGCGTCGGTATGTCGCGATGAAGCCGTCAGTCGAGTAGTCGCTAACGACCTCGAGATGCACGGCTGACGTGGTGAGGCACACGAAGACGCAGATCCATCCCTTGGTCGTTTTTGCTCCTCGTCCCTTCCACGTTTTGATGGTCAGAGGCCCCGCGTAGTCGAGGCCTGTGTGCGTGAAGGGGCGATGCGGTGAGACCCTGGCTGTGGGCAGTTGGCCCATCAGCTGTCGAGCGCGGATTCCTCGCTGCCGCGCGCACTTGATACAGCGAAGAACGTGCGATTTGACTGGAGCTCGGCCTCCGAGAATCCAGAATGATTGCCGAATGTCAGCTAGAGTGAGCTGCGTGCCTCCGTGGAGCGTCCGGATGTGTGAATTGGCAATGACGAGTTCTTTCAGGCGTGAGTGCCTTGGCAGAATAGCGGGATGCTTGTTCTCGGGTGAGAGCGATGACCTGGTGAACCTGCCTCCGACCCGAATCACGCCTTCGTGATCAAGGAATGCGGTGAGACGGGAGAAGGCATGGTTTGGACTGAGATTAGAGTGCGAGCTCAACACTCTGATCTCGTGCGCAAAGTAGAGCGCTTGCGTTGCTTTGACCCACAGGATTCTTGCGGCGTCAATCTCTTCTGGGGTGAGAATGGTGACGTGGGCTGCGATGGTTTGTTTCCTCAGTTTTGCAACAGCCTTGGCGCAGATGGCGGTGATTCTGATGAGTCACTGCAATGACAAATACCGATTGATTAAATCCCAGTGGTATTCGAGTTTGGGAGCCGCAACGAAGAGTGCGATTCCAGGACGAGCTTCGGGTACGATGATGTCGTCAGCGGTGAGTGGTTGACGAGGCCACTTCTCTTGCGGTTCAGTCATCCATGGTGGTCCCGTCCACCATAGCGGATGGTCTCGGAGTTGGTGGGTTGTCAGGCCCCTGGAGGGCCCGTCTGCAGGATTCGAGGTGCGAGGAACGTGCCTCCAGTGAGCAAGTGGGACCAACTGCTGAATAAGCAGCACGCGGTTCCTGACGTAGTCCTTCCACCTTGAGGCGGGTGCGTTAATCCATGACAGAGTGATTTGGGAGTCCGTCCACAACTGAGTCCGTGAAACTGGTAGCTGGAGCGTCACTTGAGTTCGTCTGAGTAGCTTTGATAATAGCAGCGCTGCGGAGAGTTCTAGCCTCGGGATGGTTAGATGCTTAAGCGGGGCGACTCGCGTTTTTGCGCAAACGATAGTTGACGAGACGCCAATGGACGGAAAGTTGACTACAAGGTAGACAACTGCGGACATCGCGAGCTGCGATGCATCGGAGAAGCCATGGAGTTCAACAGTGGAGTTGCTCCACGTGTTGAACCATCGTGGGATATAAATGTTGGCCAATTGTTGCAAGTCTTCTCTGATGGCGAGCCACCTTGACACGATGGTCGGTGGCAGCAATTCGTCCCAGCTGATTTTTTGCAACCACAGTTCTTGGAGAAGAACCTTGGCTCGAATCGTAACGGGGGAGATGAAGCCAAGTGGATCGAATCTCTGAGCTACCTCAGATAAGATTCGGCGTTTCGTGATTGCCTTTGCGGTCTCAGAAAAGCGGGCTGCGAACGTGAATTCGTCAGCTTGAGCGTTCCATTTTAGCCCGAGTATCTTGGTCGACCAATCGTCAAATGATATTGTGGAAGCGGGTGCCTTGCCTGCGGAGATTGCCGAGAGCAAATTTTGATGCGTGGATTGCCATTTGGCCAGCGGGAACCCTCCCGCGTGGCACAGCTCCTTGAGTTGGTGAGCGATGTTGATTAGCTGTTGAACGGAGTCAGCTCCGCCAAAAATGTCGTCGACGTAGCGTCCCTTGAGCAGCGATGGAATGGCCAAAGGGAAGCGGTGTCCTTCGTCCTCTACGAGTTGCAGAAGGACTCGTACTGCCAAGAAAGGAGCGGCTCTTGTTCCGTACGTCACCGTTTTAAGCTTGAAGTGCGTTTCTGTGGCGTCGTCGTTGATCCACAGGATGCGTTGGAGGTCACAGTCGTCGTCGTGCACGTTGATTTGTCGGTACATCTTCGTGATGTCCGTTGCGGAGATGTGGCGGTGATGACGAATCCACGTGAGCACGTCGGTGATATCCAGAAGCAGATTCTGTCCAGTGTGCATGATGTCGTTGAGGGACTGTCTGGATGATGTTGGACAGGACCCATTGAAGACCACCCGCAATTTTGTTGTAGTGCTGTCGGGTCGGAGAACGCCGTGGTTCGGAAGGTAAAACACCCCGTGAGGATGAGCTTGCGCCGATGAACCACCGGATGAGACCCCTAACCCTCCGGCTGGCTGTAAACCAGCTGGTGCCAACGTTATCTCACCAGCGGAGTCACCAACGGTGTGCTCACCTCGATGCGGGAAGTTTGATTATTGTTCGGAGATCTGAACCATGTGGCAGAGTGCTTCGTACTCGTGGATGAAGTTCTTGTAGAGTTCTCGTTAGGAGTTGTTCTTCTGCAGTTTGCGAAAAGTGCGCTTGAGACAACAGTGAGCTGCGGGGTACGAGTCCCCTAACACAGCGGGTGACGATTTCAGCGGGAGCCGCACCGTGTAGCGGCCCGTGGAGTCTCGAGAGTGCGTAGCCTTGAAGTGGTTTTCGCACTCTTGTTCTTCATGCGTGAGATCTCCTTCTGCATCTGACGGCGGTTCCTCTTGAACCCAAAACTTGGAGAGAAGAATTTGCAGCTCCTCGTTGCTGATTTGCGTACTTACATGGTGGGAGGTGCACACTGGAGAGTTGAATGAGTGCACAGGGCCCAGGACTAGCCAACCGAAGATTGACAGCTGAGCGATCGGCATTGTCGGTGATTGCTTGACGATGTTGGGCTTGATGATCTGCCCGTACACATCGGCGCCGAGCATGATGTCGACAGAGCGTGGCTCCAAGAAGTCTGGGTCAGCCAGCGTTAAGTTGTTCAGGTGAGACCACGTCTGCCTCGCAGAGTGGAACGATGGCAGCACCGAGGCCACTTTCCTCAGAACGTGGGCGTCGATCGAGGCTGAGGCGGTGGAATGGAGCGAGCGGATTGTTATTGTCGCCATTCCGTGCGTTTGCGTTGTTGTTCCTCCTCTAATGCCGATGATCGGGATTCCGGATTTCTGACGACGAACTTTGAGTTTGCGGGTGTGTGGTTCCGAGACGAAGGACAGTTCGGATCCCGGATCGACGAGGACACGCGCTCTCATCTGTTCGGATGACGAGAGTGCGATTGCGAGTGCTGTGGCAAGCAGCGTTGTGTGGTGGGCGCAAGGTACGCTAGCGGTTGGATTGTGAGTGCGAGGCACGTCTGCGGTTTTGACGATTGCACTTATTCCCTACTGCGAGGCTGCGGATGTCGAGGGCTTCGGCTCGCTGGATGCGGGGGTGCCGAGCTTGCAGCTTGGCTCCTCGTGGAGCATCGTGTGGTGCTTAGCACCGCAGTGACGACACGTTTTTGTCGACTTGCAGGCTGCCGAGCTGTGCCTGCCAAGCCAGTTGAAGCACAACCGGCAGTTGGAGGCGATCTTGCGGCGTCCTGTTGTGTCGAGTGCCTTGAACTTCGCGCACGTAATTATGTATTGCGACCCGTTGCAGTAGTCGCAGTGATATGTGTGCGGGTCGCGAAGCGGTCTAGCGGAGCTCAGCTGTGCGGATGTATGGTCAGCGTTGACCGGCTTGGAAGCGGGCAGGGAGTTCGTGGCCAGCGGCGTGGACGCCTCGATCCGTTCGAGTGCCCGAGCTCGAACGGTCTGGAACTCCTCGAGCTTGGACAAGCTCGGGTACTCGGATGAAGAGCCGAGGGAATTTTCCCAGGCCACCCGCGTGGCGGGGTCCAGGTGATGGCACACGTGGTGGACGAGGATGGCTCCACCTAAGGTCTCGACCACCCCCAGCGCGTCGAGTGCCCTGCACGCCTCGGAAACTCGGGAGACGAGTGCGTTGAGCCCCTTTGCGGATTTTTTGTGAGCTTGGTTAGGCTGCACATTTTGTCCAGTTGCGCCTGAATCAGGAGGCGCTTGTTGTCGTAGCGTGCGACCAGCGTTTGCCACGACGGTTTGAGCGAGCTGCCCATCAGCGGGTAGCTGGCGATGAGTTCGTCTGGTCCCGCGGACATGCAGCTCCGGAGATAATGGAGGCGCTCGATGTCGGAGATTCGAGTTTTTCATAATGAATTCTTCGAACATCTCCTTGAAGCTGGGCCAGTCGGCGTACGCACCGCTGAAGGTTTTAAGTTGGATGTCCGGGAGCTTTGGCTCGCATCTGGAGTCCGACGCGGATTTCTGGCTCAGGTCTGCTTCCGTCACGAACTGAGCGCGCAGTTTGTTGAGTGCTTTTAAGCGCTTGCAGCGCAGTTTGGCCTCATTGCCATGGCTGTCGTTCTGGAAGTACTCGTGGTCGATGAACTTAGCGGGCCGATGGAGCTCAAAGTACCGATGCGTCTCTTTGACATCTGCGTAAATGGCCTCGACATGATCGATTTCGACCTGAAGGTCTACCAAGTTGTCGAGCGACCAGTCGTCGACAGATTCATTCACAATCGACTGGATGCAGTTCAGTCGGCTGATTTGCGTTTTATATTTGACCACGAGGTCAGTCGGAAGCCGAGCGGGTGAGCTTTGGCGGGACGATCTGTCGCTGCCAGAGCGCGGCGGCGCAGTTTCAGGTGGTTGATCGCTCGAGGTGCTGGGAGGAGCGAGTCGATCCTTGTCGACCGATTAGATTTGTAGCGGCGGGGCGGTATCAGGCTTCGTTTGGAGGCTCGCCGGCGAGTCTTGATCGACGGTGACCTCGGGCGTCGTGCGGTCGGATGACGGTTTCAACATGGCGACCGAGAATTCGAATTACACGACCCACACTCGAACAACGAGACTCTGGCAACGCGCGAGGCACGAAACACGAGACTGCGCGGGGTGAGCGCGACACTGCTCAAAATGGCGGTCGAAGCCACGAGAGACCGAGATCGAGAACGACGTGCCCACGAGGGCAACGGTCGTCGCGAGCGCGCACACGCGAGGCGGGAGAAACTGGGAGGAATCGCGCGGTGACGATTCACTGCCGCGATTTGCTCGTGCTGTCGCGAACAGCGAGAGACGAAAAGAGCGCGACACAATCGACTGAAATTCGCGAGAATATTACGAACTCGCGAATGCGACGAAGAACGCTCGAAAATGCGAGGCGAAGCACCGCTGATCGCGAACAATGGCGCGAGACACGAGGCGGCGTGGTCCAAGACGAACTTTTACACTATGTGGCCAGTGACTGTCACCGAGTGCACTGGTTGGCCACATCGACACGAGCGAGGGATCGGCGATTCCCGAGCGCGGCACAGTTGTTGGCCGATTCAACTTGGCCTCGCACAAACACTCGCGCAATCACAAGTGGCACGATCCGGCTCGAAGGACCAAAAAATATTGCGGAATAACTGAATTACTGCCGGGATGTTAAGGATCGTGCACACGGTGGAAAATAGAGTTGTTTGAAGACGCGACGAGTTAGCGTAGGATCCGCTTGTCCGTTTATTGCAAGAGAGTCAAGAGCTTATAATACAGTACTGTTGCGGGTGAACGAGCGGTTGTTTAACGATATTGAGGAGTGGTGTAAACTGAGTCAAAGATCGCGCACTGATTTTATTGATCTCGTGGCTGGACCTCACGACTGGAGAAAATGGCCGATCAAGTGGAACTTTGATAACACACGCGGTCTTGGCCAGGCCACGCGGTGAGCTTACAATTACAAAAAATGCGATGTAGACTTCGCGGGTACCGATTGCGTCCTATACGCCAATCGCGCGGGTGATGAGTGCAGAATGCACACGTTGGATCACAGTGAGCGTACTGATAGCGGTGCGGGTTTGATAGCGGGTATATTAAAGAAACTTGAACGAGATCAGCAGCGAGGTGTTGCGTAGCACGGATACGAAAACAAAAGAGTGGCGTCCATCATGGCCGCTCTCGCACACCGGCCGGCACAAGTCCCGCCGAGCATGCGCTCTGAGGAGAGGCGAGAGCGCCCACGACGTGCTGCCTCGGCGCGAGCCGATCGGGAAGCTCACCCCGCTTGTAAGGCGAGGCGGAATCCCGAACAGACATGAACTTCATTTTTATGTGAAATTACCTTTATTCACAGTAGATGTTCAAAGTGATTGCCATTGGAATCAATGCAATATTGCAATCTCCTCATCACGGATTGTGTAGAATTTCTTATCACTTCAGCACTTATCGAATCACAGGCTCAAAGAATTCTCTCACGCATATCATCCGGCGTAGTTAGACATTCTTTATAAAGAAGATCTTTTAAGTATCCCCACAAGAAAAAGTCCAGAGTCGTCAAGTCTGGCGAGCGCGCCGGCTACGATAGAGCTCCTCCGCCTCCAATCCATCGATTTGGTAATCTCTCTAGCAATTCATTTCTAGCTATCAGCGAAAAATGTGCCGGGCACCCATCGTGTTGATGCCACATTCTGTTTCTTGTTTCTAAAGGTATTTCTTCCAATAACGGACCTAATGTTTCTTGAAGGAATGTGGTGTACTTCCGACCATTAAGATTCCCTTCGAGGAAATAAAGGCCTATGATTCTATCCCCAATAGTCCCACACCATACATTAACCAGCCACGGTCTTCGGTGTGCAACTTGCCGCAGCCAATGTGGATTTTCAATTGACCACAAATTCATGTTATGCAAGTTATTATTTCCATGATTCGTAAATGTTGCCTCATCAGTAAATAAAATCCGACTAATAAATGAGTCATCTTTCTGAATGTGGCGTTGTGCCCATTGGCAGAATTCAGTGCGATTTATGAAATCCGTACCAGTTAATTCCTGGTGGAGACTGATGTGGTAAGGATGATAATTATGACGATGTAGAACACGCAGAATACTTATTTGGCTTACGCCAGATTCCCTCGCAATTTGACGAGAACTCGCACAAAGGTCTCGATGAACGGCGGCAAGAACACCTATTTCCGTTTCTTCGTTAGTGACTCGCTTTTGTCGGTCACGTTCCCGATGGCTTAAGGATCCAGTTGTCCTCAGTTTAGAGTAAAAAATGTGAAATGTATGGCGTGTAGGATGAGAACGTTCAGGAAATCATTCAGCGTATAAGTCTCTAGATCTCACTGCATTTTTCTGACATTCTCCGTAAATTAGAAGCATATCAGTTTGCTCTTCAAACGAATACATCATTTACATTCGCTTGATTCATTAATAATATTCTCACCATTCATACTATCGTTATCTTGGATTTAATTGGGCGAAACATTGTACAATGTTCCGTGTACATTATTGGTTTGGTGCCGTTGTGACATACAAAACAATGGCAAGACTCCGGCGATAAGTGCCGAAGTGATAAGAAATTCGTGATGAGGAGATTGCAATACTGCATTGATACTAATTGCAATCACTTTGAACATCTACTGTGAATAACGGTAATTTCACATAAAAATAAAGTTAATGTCACTTTTTAATCTTAAATGACCTTGAACGACTTTGATCCCTAGATATTTCATATGCAGTTTTCGATGCTCTACAAGAAAGTTGAAAAAAATGATCCGTCCCATTTAAAAAAGTGGAGGTGACCTTTACTGTGCGACAGCGCCTCCAATGAGAAAAAAAGGTCGCATTTGATGACCCCTTTCGTACGGTACAACTTTTGTTTCAAACGTTTTTTTGTGACATCGATAATTACAGAGATATTCAAGGTGGCAACAGTTAGTGCCTCACCCTGTACACGAATTTTTTCTCCGTGTATCAGAATACAATTGTATCTTATTTCCCAATCATTTTCCGTAACATTTCCTTCAATAATTTTTCACGTACAATATAACGATTAAATTCCTTCAAAATTGAACTTATTTGGACTTTATATTGCAAAGCTATGCATTCTCGGAACATACAAGACCTCGCATGAGAAACCAACATTTTTCCGCTCAGTTTCAACTCCGATTTCTTTACAATTTCTTTACAAACTTGCGAAGCGATTGAACTTCAATGAGGACTCGTCAAAAGTTACAGCCGCTCAGCCCATACGTATTTCGAAGTTCGTCGCTTAGCGACAATTAATATCGCTGATTTACACAAAAATCGAGGAGCACCCCACCATCGAGTTGCAGCCAAATACGCGAGTCTCGCGAATCTTAGGAATGAGCGAAGCTCAAGAGAGGCCGAGGCACTCTGTACCCTGAGTATTTCTCCGTGCCCTTAGAAGTTAGTTCCGAGTACGCGTCTTCGATTCTTAGCGATCAAGCATCACTGCCCGAGGGTTAAGTGAGGCATGAGGTGCAGCGCCTCATCACGCTTCGCAGGCTAAGAACTCATTATTAGTGTGTGGAAACAATTATTCGGTCACCCAATCTCTCGAATAATAAAATCCAAGACTCGTAATTTGCGTACGTGAGTGTCATACTATTGCCAGATCTTCGTTTTTAGAAGATCTTGTGACGGGAGATGAAAGCTGGGTCTTGTATGATAAGAGAACGCGTCTAGCCTACTGGCTTTCTATCGGAGAAAAACCGCCACACCAACCGAAACCTGATCGCCACTCACAAAAGATTTTGTTGTGCTGCTTCTGGGACGCAATGGGAATGCTGTTTCACAATGTTCTCCTTGTAGGCAAGACGATCTCTACACGATACATCGAGAATCTCCAGGAACTGGTTAACACTATAAGAAAAAAACGGCCAAGACGCGCGACTGTGCACCTTCTCCACGACAATGCGAGACCCCATGTCGCAAAGGAAACCCACAAAACAACCACCGAGCTTCACTGGAATACCGTTCCTCATCCACCATACTCTCCCGACATCGCGCCATCTGACTATCATTTGTTCAGACATTTGAAGGCATATTTGAGGAACAAAACTTTCAAAAACGTCGACGATCTCAGAAGGGATGTTTCGAATTTCTTTGAGTCCCAGCTGCCGCAGTTTTCGGCAAAGGGAATAAATGAGTTGCGAACTAGAAGGTCGAGTGTCATAGGAACCGATGGCGAAGATATTGTAGATTAGAAATATTTTGTATAAGATATATAAATAAATAAATTATATAGACATTATTGCGACAAAACTTTTTTATCAACCTAATATATACACATATATTCCTTAAAAGTATACTTTAACCCGTAATTCAATTGGCCCAAGACATAAAAAAAATATATTCAGAGATAGATCGGAAGACTTCAAATTCTAGTCATTTTAAAATCATTCTCAGCCCGCTCAGAAACACGAGCGGGCGTAACAAATTGGTGGCAGCAGTGGGGTAGCAATCATTATCGCCGGTTAATATTCTATCCCTATTGTGGGAAGAGTAATATTTCCGGAGCGACAAATTTTAATGATGGATTCTGGTCTTGCGATCTGAAATAAATTAAAAGTGAACAGCAAAAAACATCGATATCTAGCTCAGATATCAACCTAGCCCAACCCAACCCAACCTAAAAACCCCTACCTAACACAAAATACAAAAAAACCCGATGGAACGCACTACATACAATTAAGCACAATAAACCATTTGTCTTTTAATTTGCATTTATGTACGACTGTTTAGCGTTCCCCAGAATGCACCACGTGGAGGTAGAGTCGATTTGTATTCCATTGTGCATGTGTATATGTGTGTGTGGACCCCACGGCTCGTCAATTTCGCGGTATTTTTTTACTCCAAAGCACGTGTGCGTGCGTCCGTGCGTGCGTGCGTGCGTGTATGTGTGCGTGTGTGTGCGCATGTGTGTAAGCGTGGGTTGGTGGGTGTGCTGTGTGCTCGATCGGTTTCAGTTAACCATGGGTAACTGACCGTAAATCCGCCCCGCGTCGATTAAACGCATTTTTTTCGATCTAAAATATGCAGTTATTGAAAATTTTGTATACAACCTTTTTTGTAACAAATTCAATTTTCTACAAAAAGTGTCTCTTACCATTTTTTTGACAACTGCATATTTACCGAGATATTTTGATAAAAATAAAAAATCGATATTTATCGATATCTCGAAAACTAAGCGAGATATGCCAAATTTTTATTCTTCACTTTTGGTTCATTTCAGCTCGAAAGACCAGAATCGGTCATAAAATTTTGTCGCCCCGAAAATCGTACTCTTGCTCCTATTGTTACAGACTTTCAATTCGCATTAAAAGTATAATAAAAAAAAATCTCTCAACAGTAACCATGCCTGAACGTAATACCCTGACTGCAAATCAAACTACCATCAAAATCAGACCATGCTCGATAATTCGGCCTACTCAAATTGCCTCACTGTTAAAGATGCCATAGATAAAGTACCTACATATGAAGGCAGAAATTGGATCTTTTCGGATTACGAAACTGAAATAAAGGCACTTCAACAGGGCTTGCCCGAAGGAGCGGAAATCCTTCGAAACCCAAACGAAATTTTGGCCAAATTCCGAGGTAGAGCTCGCACATATATCGACGGAAAGTCATTGACTTCCGCTAAACAAATTTTGGAATGTCTAAAAGAAAAATTCTCCCCTGATCAAGCCCAGGAATATTATCGCAGTCGCCTCCTTGATACACGAATGAGAAGCGAAGAAGACGTGCCAGATTACTATTCACGACTTCAACGCTTCGTCCGGAACGCCGTGAGCGAAGTCAAATACACCGACGGCAACGATGTTGCAAGATCGACAAAAAGTCGACTTGAAGCTCAGGCTCTCGATGTTTATATTGACGGCTTGCCCGACAACATAAGGGCCGATGTACACAGTCGCGACCCCGCGACCCTCCGATCCGCGTATGAACTCGCGTTAAATGACGAAAAGAGAATCGGAAGATCCCGATACCGCGAAAGGGTTTGCGTAAAGATTGTACGGAACCCCGACGTAATTACTACCAACAAGACAGAACCCCTGACGAGAATTGTAGATCGCTATCGCGTTAGAGTCGAGATTACTCACCGTATCGACGTGCATTCGCGACCTACATCTAAGAGATAATGTGCAGGGACTGCAAAAACTGTCTCTACCGATCCCGTAAACGTTACGGGTAGAACTCAACGACCCGAGACAGAAGTCATAGTCCTCCTAGAGGAATACTCAAACGCGAACACGGATCTCGTATTTCGTCAAGTCGAAGTTCGTCAAAAGACAGACGTACGGCGGAATCACCGCGAAATCCTTCTTTTTGGAGAAATAACACTCGTCCAGCCAAAAACATCGGTATGAAACGCAATCCGTCTTTAAACGATATTCCCAATTGCCCGAATGGCGCGTCGACGGCTGCTCGTAAAAAATTGCGTCGAACGCCGAACGTGAACTTCCAATCGTAACCGTGAATTTGGAAAATAGTGCCAAGCAACCGAAAGCTGTAGTAGAAGTACCAGCGCGCGAACTGGAAAACACCAAAGCGAGATTTTTAGCCCAGAGCGGTGCGGTCATCAACATGATTGAAGTCAAAATACCCTTGTTAAAACCATTATTATCGATGAGAATGATCAAGTCGGAATTTCAGAGCACTCGGAATTTCCGATAATGAAATGTTAACAGCAATCGGCACGACAGTATACGTATTCGACCAACCCGTAACATTTTAGGTTTTCAAAACAATCCTTCTTTCACCGAGGGTAGGCATATTGGGCGAAGAATACTTCATATAAGGACTTGCAGAAATTTCGTATCATCATCGCGCTTTAACGGACAACACCACTGTGACGGCTTCAAAAAATCGAATTTTTGAAAACCATCTAGAAAAATCTAAAATACATTTAAGATTAAGATGCCGTTGGACCCAGGTCGAAAAAATAATTATTTTCGGGGATATTGAATATTTTGTGGAGCGCTGCAGCGCGGTAATATTTATGAATATCGCCATAAGCCGCCTCTTCCTGAGGAAGTATTGGAAGCAATTACGCCAGTCGTAGAAAATTTGAGCAGAGACGATTCGCTGCAGCGTTGTTTAGGCGGCTTCACGCAAAACAACAACGAAAGCTACAACAAATCAGTTTGGGCATTAGCCCCCAAGTGTCAGTCCGGGAGATAAAAAATCGTCGATATTGCAGCTGATATCGCGGTATTATTATTCAATAATGGCCCGAGAAGCCTCATGAAAGTTTTGGAGACGTTGGGGATAACTATCGGCCCAAATTGTTTCAATTTTTGCGTTGAAACCGACGCAGCGCGGATCGAGCTGGCGGAGCGCTCGCTCACAGACGCTGCAAAAGAGGCAAGAAGAGCCTCTACAAGTTCGAGAAAAGATGCTAGGGACAATGATTTGCTTCTTGAAGGCCAGCTATATGGTGCCGGCATCGCTGATTTGAGGTAAACATTTTTTTTCCAATTTATCGCATAAATTAGCAAACCTAAAACTTTGAACACGTTTTTCTCAAAACCACTTTTTTGAGTGCGACACGCAGCAGAACTCGGGCAATTTTTATCCGATCGACTTCAAATTTGGACTGCATCAATAAAACTAGATCATCTAAAGAAGTACATAGGATGTTTTTGGTATCTCGATAATAAAAAAAGTTATAGCCTATTTTCGACGAGAAATTTCGCTCGAAAATCGTCCTTTAATTTCAAAAGCGTGCCTATTTTTTAAAAATCAATATTTTTTCAAATCCCTGTTTACTTCTCTTCAAAATATCATATTATTAATGAAAACACTTGGTATTTTTTTTCAGATCTTCTTTGAAGAGAGTTCTGCTGCGTGCCGCGAACCACTGCAGAGGCAACAGTACCTGATGCGGGAGCTTCCCTAGCGTCACCATGGGGCGTGCAAAATTTGAAATTTTTTTGAAGTATCTTCAATAAACAACGAACAAAACAAAAAAAAATGTTTCGATATCTCTTTTTTTCCCACAAAAAAAAATTCTTGAAAAATGGCAAAAAAACAGGGGGTCACAGTGGTGTTGTCCGTTAATGATCGCTAGTCGGCCTACTAAACCGATTAAATTTGTTTCGGAATACGAAAATGCGAAAGTAGGCACTTATTCCGTAAATACTGATGAGCGCGTGGCCCATATCATACCCGACTCCGCTGACGCAGCAGATTCCAGCATCGACGCCGCGCGCGTTACCATCCCCGCTCGTACTCGACAACCGAAACAAATAAAAATTAAAAACACAACATTACGAGGCGGATATTTTCCGCGTCTAACAACTGATGAAGGTGTTTTCTATCGGTGAAGACGCCGTGACCAACTTCAACGGTACATTTTACGTAATGGCTATCAATAAAGCCGGGCAAAACGTTGAGGTCACTATTCCGCCTTGACATTTAATTCCGTTTGATTATCGACGACCTCCCGAAAAAATGTCAAATGCGGAGCCACCCGACGAAGCCGCAGTCCTCGGCAAGGATCGCGTTACTGGAATTTTAAAATTACTCAGATTGGACTACCTCAACGAGGAAGACACGGAACACGTACGTTCATTAGCGGCCGCGTTCCCCGATCGTTTTCCCCTACCTGGTGACAAACTGAGTCGATAACGATTAATAAAATGTACAATGCCGACCACCGATGACATGCCAGTTAACATCCCGTCAGTACCGTTATCCAGTGATTCACAAGGAAGCAATTAAGCGACAAATGGATAAGCTCCTGAATGAAGGAAAAATTCAGCCGGGCGCCTCTCCGTACAATTCGCCTTTGTGGATTGTTCCAAAGAAATCGGAAGCCAATGGAAATCGAAAATGGCGCGTCGTCAACGATTATCGTGCCCGTAATGAAAAAAAACCTTACCAGCCGTTTCCCCCCTCCCAAACATCACTGACATCTTGAATCAATCGGGTGGCGCCAAATACATCAGCATTTTCAATCTGGCTAGTGGATTTTAGCAGATCGAAATAGACCCGAATCCGTCCGATCGTCCAAAAACAGCATTTTCTACGCGCGATGGTCACTACGAATTCTCGGTGCTCCCATTCGGTTTGCGCAACGGTACTCCGGCCTTCCAACGGCATATGAACGTAGCCTTAAGGCAGTAGTCTGCTTTACAGGCTTCAAAAAATCGATTTTTCGTTTTTGTCTTAAATCTATTCCAAAACTATCCAAGAATATGTGTTCAAAATTTTAGAGGCCAATTCGACATATTTTCGAAGCTAGATCAGTTTCAGTGGCCGAGCGTTGAGCAGGTGCGATTGCTCGGGCAGACCCGAGCGCGCGCGCTTCGCTCCTTCATGTATTCTATTGTTTGACTATACTCGTATATACTGTGACGTGACGTCACAAACGTACAGTCGAGGAAGAGCCCGCGTGACCACGCAGGGGCTCAATCTCCGCCGCGCCCTTCATCAATTTATAACAATGTTAATTTTAAGAATAGTTTAAGTTAATATTACATAGAATCCCCGTTCTCTCCCCATAACCCTTTTCTTTTCGACGTCCCCCGAGAATCGACCACGGACTGGCGTGTAAGGCCACGTCGGTGCGGGCGCACCGAACATCTACCAACGCCATCACTCGGCCGCGCGGGACATCGGGCTCGCCACCGACGGCCTACTACCGCCATCTCCCGAGTCGTCGGAGTACGACGCCCCCGGAGGAAACCGTCTCGCGCTCGGCCAGGCCGGCCGAGCCCACTTATCGATCGGGGAGCTCGACGACTCGGGCATCGATCATCGGCGATGGTCGGAAGGGCGAGCCACGGATCGATCGGAAAATCGATGGGAGGTTTCCCATCTGTAACCCGCGTGGATCGAGGTGACGGAGCCGGCCGGCGTGGCCAGCCATTGAGTCCTGGAGCGTGGTCAGCGACAGACGAAAAATCTTAACAGCGCAATCGAGGAAGGTACGAAAGACAGATCGAGAAAGAGAGAGAGAGAGACCCAGCGACGTACGCTCCTCGTCCCTCTTATATCAAGTAAGTCTCTTCTCCTTTGTTTTTTTGCAACAGCGGCTACGAGCCGAAGAGAGTTAGTGTGCCGTATTTTATCGCTCGGGCGATTTTGACGTGTCCCTTCCCCCCGCCCGTGACATCGCCCCTCGTCGTCCCCTTTCCGTGCGCGTCGCCAAATAAAATGTTTGTGAAACAAAAATAGAGAAATGCCGAAAAATATTGTGTGATAGCGAGTTCTTTGTAAAAATCGTGTCCGAAGGTGCGTGGCGGATCCCCCGCCGTCCCCCGTAACAATCACCCCCCCCCGCGTGGGGTCGAGGTCGCGCTGTGCGAGGCCTCGACCGACGGCCGAGCCGAATGAGATTATCGCGGTTTTGATTGTTTTATAGCGCGGTTATTTGTTGAAATTAATCCGAACAATTTTGTGAAATATTATCAAAGAAATAAAATAGTCGTGGTTCGATAAGAGGCCATCGAGTCGGAGAACCCCGTCAGCACCCAGATACCCGCGAGACGTCCCCCCGCGTAGTGGTATCGAGTCTCTCGCTCACCGGGCAACCGAGCGTAGTTTGTTTTGATTTTTCTCTTTCGTTGTCGCGTGAAACGCGACTGCCCGAGCAAGGCTGGCGCCCAACACCATTCGGAAATAATACATACGGAATAAAATAAAATTTGGAACGGGTCAAGAAATTAGGTCGGGACTTCGCGTGTCCAGTAACCCGTAATATTCGCGTCAATTATTATCATTATTATTATTATTATTTTCTTTATATCAAGTCTTCGTATATTTTGTTGTGTAATTCATCAATTTAAATTCTTTTTTTATATCGAGCCTATATTTCATGTTTACTGTTAATTAAATAATATTTGAAATTTTAGTAGTGATTGAACATTTATTTATTTACCCTTCCCCCTTCCTCCGCCTACGGTAACACGCGATACCCGTCATAATACCTGAAAAGATCGAACCGTCCTTTGAAATATTATTTGGAGTTTCTAGAAGGTCTGTGTTGAGTAGTCGTTGGGATAACGGTATACAATATAATGGTAAACTATAGCTCTCGGCATCGGCTTCGACACTGCTATTTGCAGCGTCAGCTTTCAGTTCCATTTTTTATTTTGCCGAGCGCACATCGAAATGTCAAGCTACCCGAAAGGTGATCGATGTAAAAGACAGCGTGCTGCGGAACCGCGAAAGCGAAAATTTCACGGCAATCGTTTTACCAGTGTATCATCGGACGACGGAGACTTACACACGAGCCGCAGTGAGCAAAAGTTGAAGACAGCAAGCAGCGATGATGTAATTATTCATTCATCGCACTGCTACCGCATTATTTAATTCATATCGGTGTTTCTCGCCCTTTCGGAAATCGCAATTTGCAGATCATGCAACCAAAAATTAACGTTTGCAGAAAGCGGTCATCGAGGCCTAGGATTTAAAATTGTTGTCAAGTGTATGTGTTGTCGACGCGAAATCCAGTCAGGACCATTGATAAATAGCGGCTACGAAATCAACACACGAATTGTTTTTGTTATGAGGCGTCTTGGTATCGGACGAGAAGGGATAAACCTATTCTGCGGCCTTATGGATATGTCTGCAGGTTTTGCAAAATCTACTTATCAACAAATCGTTGAGCATTTATATGAAGCGTCGAAGACACTGTTCGAGAGTACCTGCGAAAAAGCCGTCAAGGAAGAGAAAGAAAAAAACGTTGAACATGGAAGACCTGCGAATCATTTGAAGGTTTCGGGCGCTGAATCGTGGAAAAAGCGCGGTTATACTTCTTTGTACGGTGTAACAACGCTCATCGGATACTTCAGTGGCAAAGTAATCGATCTAATGGTAAAAAGTGGTTATTGTCATTCGTGTGCCATGAATAAAAATAGTTTGGACGAAGATGCATTTGAGGCGTGGTATGAGAATCATAAAGACTCATGCTCCTAAAAAAATACAGGTTCGGCAGGGAAGATGGAGGTAGATTCCATAACAGAGATGTTTTCGAGATCCGTCGAGAAATTCGGACTTATGTATAGTAATTATATCGGCGATGGCGACTCCAAAACTTTTACCGGAATCTTAAATAGCAATCCGTACGGGGACGAGTGCACAGTGACGAAAAATGAGTGTGCTGGACACGTGCAAAAGCGTATAGGTACTCGTTTACGGAATACAAGAAAAACAGAGAAACTTGAAGGAAAGAAGGGGCTAACGGAGAGTGTCATTAAGAAATTGACGATTTACTACGGTCTGTCAATTCGTCGAAATATGAACTCAGTAGAAGGTATGAAGAGAGCTATTATGGCAACAATAGACCATTATTGTTCGACCGATAAAAATACTCGGCATGAAAATTGTCCAGAAGGCGCGGAGAGTTAGGGCGAATGGCGCAAGGCTCAAGTGGCGAATAATCTGGCGTCTCTCAAACACCCGGCAAGATTAATTAATGACAATGTAGAGAAGCACATTCGTCCAATTTACGAAGATCTTTCAAATGACGATTTATTGACGCGGTGCTTAGGCGGACACACTCAAAATTCGAACGAATCGTTCAATTCGATTGTCTGGCGCCTAAATCCGAAACACGTAAATTCCGGCTATAAAATCGTCGAAATAGCAGCAAATATGGCTACAGGCATTTTCAACGAGCGTTATTCAGCTGTGCATTCTACAGGGTGCGCCAGAGAAACTTACTTATTTGAAAGGTCAATAAAAACAAAAGTACTACAATTATTGTTTTAAATTTTTTTTTATTTGAGAATACAATATCCCAATTTTTTTTTCATGTCGTCTTGAAAATGACATCGGATAAATGGCGACCCCCATTACGCATACACTGATGAAGTCGATTTTTGGAATTCGTATCCACTCTTTGCAGCATATCAATCGGTATGTTAGCAATGGCGTCGCGAATGTTGTTCTTGAGGTGTGCTATGGTCCGTGCTCGGTCGACATAAACCAGAGATTTCAAATAACCCCATAAAAAGAAATCGCATGGAGTCAAATCTGGAGAGCGTGCCGGCCATTGGAGATCGCCTCTGAGAGAGATGGGGCGGTCGGGGAAATGTTGTCGCAACAAATTGACGAAGACCCACCAACAAATTGACTCCATGCGATTTCTTTTTATGGGGTTATTTGAAATCTCTGGTTTATGTCGATCGACCACGGACCACAGCACACCTCAAGAACAACATTCGCGACTCCATTACCAACATACCGATTGATATGCTGCAAAGAGTGAATACGAATTTCAAAAATCGACTTCATCAGTGTATGCGCAATGGGGGTCGCCATTTATGCGATGTCATTTTCAAGACTACATGAAAAAAAAATTGGGATATTGTATTCTCAAATAAAAAAAAACTTAAAACAATAATTGAAGTACTTTTGTTTTTATTGACCTTTCAAATAAGTAAGTTTCTCTGGC
This sequence comes from Ophion costatus, assembly GCA_951751655.1. Taxonomy (NCBI): domain Eukaryota; kingdom Metazoa; phylum Arthropoda; class Insecta; order Hymenoptera; family Ichneumonidae; genus Ophion; species Ophion costatus. The sequence goes on from OX632363.1 coordinate 10,738,825, forward strand.
GCACCCTGTACCATGCAGCTCCTGAATATTGTCATCGGGCAGAAGTGCAAAAATTTTGCTGACACCGTCGATGCTGAGCGCATAACGCGGGAGAACCGGCGCGCATCATTTTCCAGCAAGGAGGCTCGTACAGCTCGAAGATCGGAAAGCCTCCGCCAAAACGAGTTTTTTGAAGAAGAGGAAGGATTATTGTATGGCCCGAGGATAGCTGATTAACATCTAATTCGTGTAAGTATCCAAAAACTTATATTTTTTGGACCGAAAACTTTAAAGCCCGTTTTCTCGAGTTTTCATTTTCACAAGTTTTAGAAAACGGTGCCGGCAGTAGCAAAAACAATATATGTCCGATCGAAAAAAATCAAAGTGATCTAGCTTCAGTATTAAATTATCTTCTATTTGAACTAAAAAAGTTGGACAAAAGTACTATTTAAATTACTTGTTTTGCAACTTAAAGTGAATTTTTTTTTTCAAAAAAGCGAATTTTTTTTTTTTAACTTCGAAAAAATTTGAAATTTCATCATTTCTTCGGTATTTTTTCAGTCCATATAGAGGAGGAACTTATAAAAACTAAAAAAAAATTTGGTTCGACTGTTTCAGATCGTTCAGGCGTCCCAGAAAAATCGTTACAACTTTGAAAAATTTCAATATTTTTGAATAATAAAAATTGTTTTTTAAAGCTTGCATATAATACACTATCGTCTTAACATTTCGTTTACCGCAATCATTTCCTTCCCTTTAAAAAAATGGCTGAAAAAACGCTTTTTTCGGCTTCTAAAGCAGACTACTGCCTTAAATGGACTCAATGGTTCGAACTGTTCGTTGATCTCGATGACATCATCATCTATGCATCGTCGCTAGAGGAACACGGACGAAGATTGCACGACCTTCTTATGCGCCTTCGGTAGGTTAACTTGACCCAGCAAACTGAAAAATGCCAGTTCCGTCGAACGGATGTCACTTATCTAGCACACATCATCTTTCAAGATGGCGCTCGACCGGACCCTCTGAAGATCGAAGCGATTAGAAACTATCCTGCTCCGGGAAATACCAAAGAAGTTGGACAACTTCACGAGTTCGCCAATTACTGCCGAAAATTCATTGAAGACTTTGCCATCAAGGCGAGACCACTAAGTGACTTGCTGCGAAAAGACAGAAAATTCGTGCGGACCGAGAAAGAACCAGGAACAAGGAACGAAGCTGGAAAGAAATACCACAGCAACGATAAGGAGTGCTCGGCAGCCACCTGGGCAATCGGATATTTCCGACCATATTTTCACAGCCTCCCGTGCACCCTTGCCACTGACAATCAAGTGATTACATGGCTATATAATATGAGTGACCAATCGAATCGACGCGCTCGTTGGACAATAATGATCAGAGAATATAATTTCATCGCAAAGTACAAGCCCGGAAACCTCAACCAGAGAGCGGATGCTCTTTCACGCAATCCTGTCGCTACTGTCATGGCTTTTCCAACGCAATAAGTAGGCGCATCAACTGCAAAACTGCGTATGAAAAGTGGTCCCACACCAGCAAAATCTATTTTGCAGCATCCTCGAGATCGTCCACCCGCAACGAAAGGACCAACAAAATGTGTTATCGCTGTGGAACCCAAACAGGACGTCAGAACAATCGTAGCTCGAGTAAAATTGCCAGAAGAGATTCGACCGCTAGCGAAACGTGTGATATACAAGGAGTCAGATTCCGACTTCATCAGTGACGAATTATCGGCTGATCTTGTTCCACCGATTCGCACATTTCAACGAAACATACTGCGTGCGTAGTAAGAATTTCCGACCATCAGGGGAAACCTGTTGATGCCTCGAACGTCGAGAGTCTTTGCGACGATGTTTTCTTACCAGAAACCGAGTCGCCCGAATAAAAAATAACTGGCATCGTAATCAAAGTCGCTCCCTCAACATCTAGAGAAAGTGAAGGTGAAAACATCGCAGACAGGACCTTAACGCCCGACAAATCCACACCTGAGGCCATATTGACCGAACATTTCAAACCATCAGAAGGATTTCTAGAAGAGCTGCGAAAATCGTTTTCACGTTTCGACACTTGTGTTCACTTTCGCGAGGAACCTGAGGAATAACCAGAAACCGACGACTACCCATCATCTCCAGAGGATCTGGGTTATCTGACAGAAAAGGGGTACCAACGCATCTGCGATCGCAGAAACGCTCTCAAGAAACGTGCACCCGGTATCCCTAGTACTGAAGTCTCGGAACAACTCGAAACATCGAACATTGTTCCTATGAATCGGAAATGATCCATCAATACGCCAAGCCAACTCTATAATACAGCGCCTAAATCGAGCCAATTCCCAGGGTCATCCACGATTATGGGAGAGTTATCATCTACGCGAGACTGCATACAAAACGAGATTTCGACAGACACGCTTATGGTGACTGTCTGAATCAATACAACCACTTTCAACGTCGTGTAAACCATCAACACAACATACGGGACTTGAAGTCGCCACTTCTGCTATATACGTCGACGCTAGCTCAAGTGATACCGATCTGATGCAATCTGACACTGATCATGAAACTGGGTCATTCGGACGTCGATAAAAGTGGTCTCATAAAATCGAGTCGTGAAGCGCTAAAGTACGTTGAAGGCAACGTTGCCCACTCCCGGAACGCAGATTGCGCGCCTTTCAACAACATCAGCCAACTACTCTTGGATGTTGGACATATCGAGGTACCAAATCTTCAAAATCGCAACCTGACTATGATACCAGATTGTCGTAACAGCGGAAGGAAAATTAAAAGCTCTGAGCACCGTCAACAAACGATATCCCTTCAACGACCCCAGCTTCCAAGATATCGTAGAACGTCTACAAAATTTGCGCGTAATTGATAACGCAACACAGCTGCGCGCAGATTTTGTACTTTGTACTTTGATAACGTACTTCCTTGATAGTACTTCTTTGTATTACTTTGATATCATAAGGAAGAACCGCCAGGTCGAGAAATTCCTAAACCTGGAGACGACCTGGAGGTTCTTCCTTATCCCATTAACGACCAAGAATCGTAATTTTTTCTATAATATTCAAGTCAAATTCGCATCATTAAACAATAAAAATTTTCCAATACAAAATTTAGTCCTTAGTACTTTCGAGTGTGCTCTTTTAGAATCTGAGGTTAAAATTGAGTTTCGTCCACTAGAAAAAAAATATGGCCGCTTTTAAACAAAAAAAACACCAAATATCGAAGACATTTTTCTTTCAATATATTTGTTCTCATAGCAGACATTCGAAGACCCCTCCTTTTTTTCAACCATTAGTGCATAAAATGGTTGTTGTTAAACGACGTATTTTTTTAATTTGTCGTAAGCAACATTTTCTCCCCGAACATGGCGTTTTCACCCCTTGAGCGGCGAGAAATATTTCGCGCTTCGCGTAAAAAAGAAAAAAATCGGACTTTCACGAAAATTGGTATCCGGGAGTTTTCCAGGTCGCTGATTACGATCCTGCCCTCAAAATTCAAAAATTGAAAATAGCGGATCCAATATGGTCGACCAAAAATGTAAAACCTAATTTGAATTGGATGAAATGTGCCACTTGGGGCACATTTCGAGGTTGCTGATCACGATTCTGCCCTCAAAATATAGAAATTGAAAATGGCGGATCCAATATGGCTGGCCAAAAATGCAAAAACTGATTTGAATCGGATGATATAAAAAATAGTGGATGAAATTTGTTTACTTCCAAGTTCACATTATGATTTTACACTTGACGCAACCCAGAGCCAACGGCGTAGACGTGGTAAAATTTGTCTTTTTTGGGGTGCTTGTTTGAAGTAAGTCTCCTTGCCTCTCACTATTTGGGGTACTTATTTATAGTGAGTCGCCCTTGCAGTCCATGTTTGAAAAAAAATCACGAGAATATCTGAGAGACTGTGAGAGACAAGGGAACTCACTATAATCGAGCACGCCAAATAGTGAGAGGCAAGGGGACTCACTATAAACAAGCACCCCGAATAGTGAGAGGTAAGGGGACTCACTATAATCAAGTACCCCAAATAGTGAAAGGCAAGGGGACTCACTATAAACAAGCACCCCGAATAGTGAGAGGCAAGAGGACTCACTATAAACAAGCACTCCAAAGGAGACATCATTTTACCACGTCCACGCCGTTGTCTCTGAGTTGCGCTAAGGGTAAAATCATAATGTGAACTTGAAAGTAAACAAATATTATCCACCATTGTTTATTTCATCCGATTCAAATCAGTTTTTGCATTTTTGTCAGCTATATTGGATCCGCCATTTTGAATTTTTGAATTTTGAGGGCAGAATCGTGACCTCGAAAACCCCCGAGGGCAACATTTCATCCGATTCAAATAAGTTTTTGCACTTTTGGTTGGCCATATTGGATCCGCCATTTTGATTTTTTTATTGTTGAGGGTTTTTGCATTTTTGTCAGCCATATTGGATCCGCCATTTTGAATTTTTAAATTTTGAGGGCAGAATCGCGACCTCGAAAACCCCCGAGGGCAACATTTCATCCGATTCAAATAAGTTTTTGCACTTTTGGTCGGCCATATTGGATCCGCCATTTTGATTTTTTTATTTTTGAGGGCAGAAATTGAGGGCCCCGGGATACCAATTGTCGTAAAGGTCCGATTTTTTTTCTATTTTACGCGAAGCGCGATATTTTTCTTGCCGCTCAAGGGCTAATAAACGCCATTTTGGGGGTGACAATGTTGATTGCGATAAATTTAAAAAGTACGTCGTTTAACTACAACCATTTTATGCACTCATGGTTGAACCAGCATGGTCTACCAGCGTCTTCCATGAGAAAAGAAAATTGAAAAAGATGTCTTCGATATTTTATGTTTTTTTTAGTTTAATAGCGGCCATATTTTTTTTCTAGTGGGCGAAACTCAATTTTAATCCCGGAAGCTGAAAGAGGACACTCGAAAGTACTAGGAGCTATATTTTTTATTAGAAAATTCTTATTGTTTAATGATGAGAATTGACTTGAAAATGACAGAAAAAATTACGATTCTTGGTCGTTAATGGGTTATGATACGCTTCAACAAATGTTGGAATGCATTATCGACGAAGTGCCTGTGACAATAACAATTTGCAACACGTCCATCCAAAATGATCCAAAAAAACTTGCACGCATAGAAACGCGTGAACCGATGTTAATCACCAACACACCCAACGAAATACTTAAGAAAATTTCCCTCGACACAGTCGGACCTCTCAATACAACACCTAGAGACAATCGTCATATCCTAAGCATCGAGGATAATTTTTCAAAATGTTGTGCAGCGTAACCGGTACCAAGATTGAGCCCGTAACATTAGCACTAGCACTATCAAAGTATTTGATCGCCTTATACGGCCCTCCGAAATCCATCCTTACCGATCGCGGTAATGCATTGACCAACAACCTTTCTGGGCAGCTTGCGGAAATTGTTAAGGTGAAACAGATAACGACCACGGCGTATCGACCCCAATCAAACAGGCCACGTGACGCAGCCACGCTATCCTAGCTGGTTATCTGAGATCCTTCAGCAGTATTGCAGTGAAAATTCTAACGCAGGTCCTCTGTGGGGTCGCGGCGTGGTGTATGGCGGCTTGCGGGGAGGAGTAGTCGGCAGAGCGGCTGAGGACACGCTGGGCGGTGTAAGTCTTTGGAGCGGGGAAGAAGAGTACAGATTGATTATCGATGAATTCATCATTCATTGATTGATTATTGATATTAATAATAGTAGAGCTGGGGCGGTTCTAACCCACTTTTTGGGGGGTGGGAGAGAGGGGGAGGGAGAGAGGGGGTGCGGAGGGGAGGGTGGTAGCGACGGGGAGGGAGCAAGGGGGGTTGGAGCGAGGGAGGAGGGGGGGGGTAGCGAGGGGGGGAGCAAGGGAGGTTGGAGCGAGGGAGGAGGGGGAGGGTAGTGAGCGAGCGGGGTCGTGCGTGCGCGCGCGTGTGTGTGTATGTGTGTGTGTGTGCGTGCGGCTGCGTGCGTGCGTGCGTGCGTGTGCGTGGGTGGGCGTGCGCGCGCTCGCGCGTGTGTGTGTGTTTGTGCGTGCGTGCGTGGCGGCCTTTCCAAGCCCCCTAATTTATGACATGCAGCTGGTGCCATTCCAAAAACAATGTCAAGATGTTTCCGCCCCGTCTCAAAGCTCGCCGACACTCGAAACATGTACTGACAGGATTCTTGGAGAAGCGTGCATGCGTGCGTACGGGTATGACAACCATATATGTGTCGGAAAATGTTCGGTAATTTGAAGACGCTACATGAAGGGGCGGCAGTTCAAAGCCCCCCTAACTTATGACATGGAGCTGGTTCCATTCCGAAAGACAATGTCAGCTGCATCCGCCCCGTCTCAAAGCTCGCCGACTCTCGGAACAGGTCCTGAAAGGTTCCTCGGGAAAACTGCAAACTTTAGGGATCTATCGTCAAAGGCCGTTGGCGCCGATGGACCACTTGAGCTGCACTCTTGAAAGAAGAAGTCTCATCGAGGTATCGGTTTCATTACGAGATATAACGTCAAGATGCGTACATCCAGCCAAGCACCCCCTGGACTTGACCAAAAACGAGCTCGAACAGGTTCCAACGGTATTGCTCCTAAAATATTGGGGTAAACATGTGGGAATATTGTGGGATCGTTTACCGGACCATCATCAGAATGACAGTGGAGTGATATCATATCTTCCATGCATGGAGCATTATAATACACCGCAGATGAAAGATCACATCGATGTCCCCCCACCTCAACGTCGGGAGTGTAATAAATGGTGTGAAAATTCTCCACGTACGGGGATCTTCGAATGTGTTTGAACCTGTTTTTCGGGAGCGTGAAATAATGTCGGAGGGGGCGGGGATTCTCCGCAGTTCTTCGAATGTGTTCGAACCTGTTGTTCACGATTGGAAAAGAGGGGAGAAGTTTGTCTATGTTTGAGTGGGGGGGGGGGGGCTTACTGGGGAGCGTATCATTTTGTGGACCAAGCTCAGACTCCACTATTCCGCAGCACCATCGACATCTCTCGAAAAGAAACTTTAAAAGTGCGGGGCAAATGGATCTCTCGAGTATCAACAAAGTCAGCCGGATGGTGGAATTCCTTCCACATGAGGGCCGTACAAACCAAGTTTGGGAAACGTTACATCGCCGACATTGCGGATGAGTTCTCCGTCTTCTTACCGGCACGACTTGTGAAGGCCTTGGACCATGATCCGACAATGTTCGAGAGTATGCTGCAAGTGGCACGCGATGGTCAACTCTGCATGCACTATATTGGTGGAAAATACAACAGTGTCGCGTTCCGTCGTCTCTGAACACGGTGGACAGGGAAAAAAATTCATTGGAACACCATTGTCGAACGGCTGTCCGCATCATCGAGAGCATGCTGTAACTGGTCTGCAAATGGCTACATGCAGTTGTGGAAAATACACCAGCGTCAAGTTCCATTGTCTCTGAGCATGGTGGAAAACAGCAAATTCGTTGGAGCAGGATCGTTGAGTAGAACAGCCGTCGGCATCACAGTCGTCTCGCCATCGTTTTCAACGTTTTATGTGTTGACTGAGTAAAAATGTATTTAAAAAAACTGTTTTATCGAAATGTAGATGAAGGAGAAATTCAATGTCGTTTCGTCAGAGAATAAATGAAGAATTCAAATGGTATATATTTCCATCGATATGTTTTTTATTCAATAAAAAAAAAATCCCTCGCTCACGCCTCGTATACCCTCAACCAGCCTTTCAGCGATTTTACATTTGCATGGGCGCAGTTGTATTTCGTGTTGAAGGAATGATGGGGGCATTTGGATTTCGTGATTTTCGGCAGCTCCTGCAGCGATAAACAGTCCAGAGTCTCCAAGTCGATGACCTTTGTTGCGGCATCCGTGAATCTTGATACCCATGTGCATTTCTCGAGTCCCTTCGCATAGATGGCGGGAGCCCCTTGCAAGATTCGTCGAATTGTCTTCCGAGCTGTCTCGTATGGTATGCCGCTGTGATCCCATCGTATTCCATGGAAATTGCGTTCCAAGCACTTGGTAGTCATTTTCTACTTGGCCGGTAGAGAGTCCCAGGCAAATGGAGCGTCGAAGGCGAGCGTCAACGGTTCAGCATCCTTGTCGAGGAGTCAGACGATGGACATCTCCTTTAGGACAAATTTGTTGACGGGTCTCCTGAAGCCCTGTACATCGACGATAAGCTCCATGTTGACTGATGGCGGGTGCGAATCATCGGTATGATTTTATACCAATTTTTTAACCTCCCCACTGATTGGATTTTACTCGACAATACGATCATGAAGGATCATGCAGTATGCCGAAGTTTGTGGTGAAACATTGTTTTTCAATTCAAATTCAAGACGCACGTCAACAGGGCCGGACTTGTGCGAATCGATATCCTTTGAACAGTCGATGACACAAGGAGGGCTTTTTCTAAAAATTCCACCCTGCTCAGCAATGGTTCAGCCTCTTTATTGTAATAGGTCTGCTGAAAGTTTATATACATCTCATAGAGTAGAGCATATTGATTTTGTTCAATGTTTAAATTCAAATTTCCAAATGGATAACATTGCGAGTTGAGGTATAGTTTGACATCGCTCATGTTACAATGATCAAAGTGGCTCGCATTTTGTTGTTTCTTATTCTTCCGTCCCGTATGACATATCATGGCTTCTCCAGCTGATTCGAGGTTTTCACAGACTACACGTGCTTAGAGGTCGCAGGCAGCAATGGACATTCATACAGTTCCTATGTTCGGAAACTCATGCAGATTGGGGCGTATTTGGCGAGGAACTTTAACGGTTGAACTTTTCGCTGATCCGAGACTGTTACATACGGTACGAGCCGTTCTATTTTATGCAATACGAGTTTGAAGTCTTCGCTCTTGGGATCCATAGGAGTATCCACGGCTACACAACACAACGAAATATTCATGGATCGCACAAGCTGGAGAACCAAAAACATGTCATTTTTGCGACACAGACTGGTGAAAAGAATTATATGGCAAAGGACATTTCATTATTCGTCGACTGCGAACCCACCAGAGTTAAACTTTATCTCGATTCGGAATTCTATCCCCACGATGGATCGAATTTGGACTTCGACTAAAAAAAAAAAGTTTCGCCATTTTGTTCAACATGTACTCTCGATTTCGTAAATATCATTACGACTGTAATAGTGATCGGTCTTTGCTAACCATCTCCAAGTTTTAATGTAGCGTCCCGCTCAGGGTTGATGATTGATCGCAATCAGGGTGAGCCTGTAAACAAATGCTACTGTAGATGCGTGAATAGAGTTCGAATGCAAGGAAGATTACAGTAAGATGGAAGATTGCCAAGTGCAGTACTTCGTGATGTCAGCATAATCCGATATCTGATTGTACAACTGAATATAATTTTTTTTTTCGAATGTGAAACTCATTTTTTTTTGTATGGAATTTGATTGAAAATAAATTAATATAATCGCACAATGATGGTCGAAGACATTCAGCAGTGTATGTTCGACAGATGTTCGAGAGCCGTTTGTTGGAAGTTTGCGAGGCGTTCAAAAACATTCATAAGCCGTTTGAAGACATGCATGAGGGGTTCAAAGAGTCTCAAGATACTTTTTACGACGTTCATGAGAAGTTTCAAGATGTTCGTGAGACGTTCAAGATACTTTTGTAGACATTCAAGAGATCTTTGACGATATTCATAATACGTTTGAAGTCATCGATGAGGGGTTCGAAAACGTTTAAGAGACTTTCAAAGACAGTCACGAGGGGCTTCAAGCCATGCAAGAAACTTTTGAATACGTTCAAGAGCCTTTCGACGACATGCATAATACGTTTGAAGGCATAGGCGAGAGGTTCGGAGACGTTCGGAGACTTCCGAAGACATTCAAGAGATCTTTGGCGATATTTATAATACATTTGAAGACATCGATGACGGGTTCGAAGACGTTTAAGAGACTTTCAAAGACATTCACGAGGGGCTTCAAGCCATGCAAGAAACTTTTGATTACGTTCAAGAGACTTTCGACGACATGCGTAATATGTTTGAAGACATTCATGAGGGATTCGAAGACGTTCAGAGACTTTCGAAGACGTTCAAGAGATCTTTGACGATATTCATAATACGTTTGAAGACATCGATGAGGGGTTCGGAGACGCTTAAGAGACTTTCAACGTCATTCACGAGGGGCTTCAAGCACGCAAGAAACTTTTGAGTACGTTCAAGAGAGTTTCGCCGACTTTCATGAGACGTTTGAAGAGGTTTGTGAGACGTTTAAGATTCTTTCGAAGACGTTCACGAGACTTTCGACGACATACATAATACGTTTGAAGACATTCATGAGAGATTCGAAAACGCTTAAGGGACTTTCAAAGATATTCACGATGGGTTTGTCGACAATCAAGACACTTTCGAACACGTTCAAGAGTCTCTCAACGACATTCATAATACGTTTGACGACATTCATGAAGGGCTTGAAGACTCGTAAGACAGATTTTCAGAGACATTCGCGAGGGGTTCGAAGAGTTTCAAAAGACTTTCTACGACGTTCATGAGACGTTTCAAGATGGACGTGAGACGTTAAAGAGACTTTCGAAAACGGTCATAAGACGTTTGAAGGTATTCACAAGAGGTTCGCTGACGTTTAAGAGACTTTCAAAGACATTCGCAAGGGGTTTGAAGACGTCCAAGAAACTTTCGAATACGTTCAAGAGATTTTCGACGACATTCATAATACGTTTGAAGACATTCATGAGGGATACGAAAACACTCAAGAGACTTCCAAAGATATTCACGAGGGGTTTGTCAACATCCAAGACACTTTCGAATACGTTCAAGAGACTTTCAACGACATTCATAATTCGTTTGACGACATTCAATGAGGGGCTTGAAGATTCTTAAGAGAGACTTTCAAAGACATTCACGGGGGGTTCGAAGAGTTCCAAGAGACTTTCTACGACGTTCATGAGACATTTGAAGATGTTCGTGAGACGTTCAAGAGACTTTCGACGACATTGTTAATAAGTTCGAAGATATTCATGCGGGATTCTAAGACGCTTAAGAGGCTTTCAAGGATATCCACGAAGACTTTCAAGGACATTCACGAGAGATTTGTCGACATCCAAGACATTTTCGAACACATTCACGAGACTTTCGACATCATTCATAAAACGTTTGAAGACATTCGTGAGGAGTTCGAAGACGCTTAAGGGATTTTCAAAGATGCAGAAGAGGTTTGAAAACGCTCAAGAGGCCTTTGAGATTATAATGCGATCTTCGACGGCATGCATAAACCGAAGATTTTCATGACATCTGAGTTTGGCTGGAATTGTTTGGATTTGTTTGGGTGAAAATCCCCAACAAACCCAAACAATTCCAGCCAAACTCAAATATCATGAAAATAATCGGTTTATGGATGTCGTCGAAGATCGCATTATAAACTCAAAGGCCTCTTGGGCGTCTTCAAACCACTTGTGCATATCTTTGAAGGTCTCGTAAGGCGTTACCCCCACTTGTTGCCCAAAGAAAGGCCTTTTTCATGAATTTTTTTAAAGAAAACTACAAAACTTTCTTAATCGATCAATATACCATCTTAAAGAACACATCTTGATGAACTTTCAGTAATTTTTTTATTGAAAAATATTACATTGTTTAGTGGCAAATGGCCGTCATTGAAATAATGTTTTTATATACACGGTTTGCGGTGACCAACATTGCGGTGAAGTGGATCATCTGAAAAAAAAATGTGGATGGATTTAGTCAAATATAAGTATAAACTAGTCTTTAATCGAAGGATTTTGAAAAATATTCATTTTTCACAAAATGGCGGACAGTCATACACCCGTATTCATAATCGTTCCTTAAGAAATAAGGATTCCTCAGTCTTTGTGCAGAACAAAGAACGAGGAATCGTTATGCCTCGAGGAATGACTATGAATACGGGTGAAAGTTAATGGTTCGATTTTACCGAAAAAAAAAATCGAACGATTAAAGACTACATTTTTATGTATCAAATAAGCCTGCAAAATTTCAAGAAGATCGGTTCATTAGTGCTCGAGTAATCTTGGTCACCGACTTCAGAAATGCCATTTTGAGAAAAACGCGTTTAAAGTTTCAATTAGCCGGTCGTTTACACAACGTATTCTTCTCTTTCAACGCTCATATCTCGGTCAATTGTGTTCGGCTTGACTTGAAATGTTCAGGACATATTCACAGATACTAATACTTCAAAAAAATTCTATTAAAAAAAAACGATTTTTTCAAAATCGCAAGTAGGGGTAACCCCTTAAGCATCTTCGAACCCCTCACGAATGTCTTTAAACGTTTTATGAATGTCGCCGAAAGTCTCTTGAAACTCTTCGAACCCCCCGTGAATGTCTTTGAAAGTCTCTCTTAACGGACAACGCCACTGTGACCCCCGGTTTTTTTTCCATTTTTCAAGAATTTTTTTTGTGGGAAAAAAAAGATATTCGAAAAAAATTTTTTTCGTTTTCTTCGCTGTTTATTTAAGATACATAAAAATTTTTTATCAAATTTTTCACGCCCCATGGTGACGCTGGGGAAGCTCCCGCGTCAGGTACTGTGCCTCTGCTGTGGTTTGCGGCACGCAGCAGAAGTCTCTTCAAAGTCGATCTGAAAAAAAATACCGAGTGTTTTCGTTAATAATATGATATTTTGGAGAGAAGTACATAGGGATTTGAAAAAATTTTGATTTTAAAAAAATAGGCACGCTTTTGAAATTAAAGGACGATTTTCGAGCAAAATTTCTCGTCGAAAATAGGCTATAACTTTTTTTATTATTGAGATATCGAAAAAATCCTATGTACTTGTATAGATAATCTAATTTTATTGTTGCAGTCCAAATTTGAAGTCGATCGGATAAAAATTACTCGAGTTCTGCTGCGTACCGCACTCAAAAAAATGGTTTTGAGAAAAACGCGTTCAAAGTTTTAGGTTTGTTAATTTATTCGATAAATTGGAAAAAAAATTTTTTACCGTTAATCAGCGATGCCGGCACCATATAGCTGGCCTTCAAGAAGCATATCATTGTCCCTTGCATCTTTTCTCGAACTTGTAGAGGCTCTTCTTGCCTCGTTTGCAGCGTCTGTGAGCGAGCGCTCCGCCAGCTCGATCCGCGCTGCGTCGTTTTCAACGCAAAAATTGAAACAATTTGGGCCGATAGTTATCCCCAACGTCTCCAAAACTTTCATGAGGCTTCTCAGGCCATCACTGAATAATAATACCACGATATCACCTGCAATATCGACAATTTTTTTGCTTCTGGACTGACACTTGGGGGCTATTGCCCAAACTGATTTGTTGTAGCTTTCGTTGTTGTTTTGCGTGAAGCCGCCCAAACAACGCTGCAGCATATCGTCTCTGCTCAAATTTTCGAAGACTGGCGTAATTGCCACCAATACTTCCTCAGGAAGAGGCGGCTTATGGCGATATTCAGAAATATTACCGCTTGCGACCGCTCGCCGCCACGAACATTACGACTCGGCTCCCTCTGGGCAATCGTTATATTGTGGCTCACTATCTGTGGATATTTCATGTTTGATAGTTGCCCAAATTGCCTTCCTCATTTTTTCAACATCATCGCCGTTCCTCCGAATAGCCAAGCCGTAATATGTGCTCAACTCGTCAATCAATTTTCCGGTGAGCTGTCCTCTGCCAGACAATCCTATTAGTTTTTTCACGATTTCGCGGAGGCGCGTCCCCATACGGTTTAGACATCATCGATGCACTCTTTTTTTTATCTCGAAACCGTCGTATGCATCGCTATTCGATATACCTGCTGACCCTGAGGCGTGCAGCTGCGCGGGACCCCGAGCGTCACGGAGCACTGCACCGCTCCACAAAATATTCAATATTTCCGAAAATAAATATTTTTTCGACCTGGGTCTAACGGCATCTTAATCTTAAATGTATTTTAGATTTTTCTAGATGGTTTCTAATAATCGATTTTTTGAAGCCGTCACAGTAGTGTTGTCCGTTAACAATCTTCAAGCCCCTCATTGAATGTCGTCAAACGTATTATGAATGTCGTTGAAAGTCTCTTGAACGTGTTCGAAAGTGTCTTGGATGTCGACAAACCCCTCATGAATATCTTTGGAAGTCTCTTAAGCGTTTTCGTATCCCTCATGAATGTCTTCAAACGTATTATGAAGGTCGTCGAAAATCTCTTGAACGTATTCGAAAGTTTCTTGGACGTCTTCAAACCCCTTGCAAATGTCTTTGAAAGTCTCTTAAACGTCAGCGAACCTCTTGTGAATGCCTTCAAAGGTCTTATGACCGTTTTCGAAAGTCTAACGTCTGACGAACATCTTCAAACGTCTCATGAACGTCGTAGAAAATCTTTTGAAACTCTTCGAACCCCTCGCGAATGTCTTTGAAAGTTTCTCTTACGAGTCTTCAAGCCCTTCATTAATGTTCAAACGTATTATGAATGTCGTTGAGAGACTCTTGAACGTGTCTTGAAGGTGTCTTGATTGTTGACAAACCCATCGTGAATATCTTTGAAAGTCCCTTAAGTGTTTTCGAATCTCTCATGAATGTCTTGAAACGGACTATGTATGTCGTCGAAAATCTCGTGAACGTCTTCGAAAGAATCTTAAACGTCTCACAAACCTCTTCAAACGTCTCATGAACGTCGGCAACGGTCTCTTGAACATACTCAAAAGTTTCTTGCATAATCTTGAAGCCCCTCGTGAATGTCTCTGAAAGTCTCTTAAACGTCTCCGAACCCCTCATCGATGTCTCCAAACGTATTATGAATATCGTCAAAGATCTCTTGAACGTCTTCGAAAGTCTCTGAACGTCTTCGAATCCCTCATGAATGTCTTCAAACGTCAAATGATCGTTTTCGAAAGTCTCTTGAACGTCTCACGAACATCTTCCAACGTCTCATGGACGTCGTAGAAAGTCTCCTGAAACTCTTCGAACCATTGTGAATGTCTTTGAAAGTCCCTCTTAAGCGGTTTCGAATCTCACATGAATGTTTTCAAACGTATCGTGAATGTCGTTGAAAGTCTCGTGAACGTTTTTGAAAGACTCTTAAACGTCTCACGAACATCTTCAAACGTCTCCTGATCATCGTAGAAAGTCTCTGGAACGTATTCAAAAGGTTCCTGCACGTCTTGAAGCCCCTCGTGAATGCCTTTGAAAGTCTCTTAAACGTCTTCGAACCCCCCATCGATGTCTTCAACCGTATTATGAATATCGTCAAAGATCTCTTGAATGTCTTCGAAAGTCTCTGAAAGTCTTCGAACCTCTCGCCAATGCCTTCAAATGTATTATGCATGTCGTCGAAAGTCTCTTGAACGTATTTAAAAGTTTCTTGCATGGCTTGAAGCCCCTCGTGACTGTCTTTGAAAGTCTCTTAAACGTTTTCGAACCCCTCATCGATGTCTTCAAACGTATTATGAATATCGTCAAAGATCTCTTGAATGTCTTCGAAAGTCTCTTGAACGTCTCACGAACATCTTCAAACTTCTCATGAACGTCGTAAAAAGTATCTTGAAACTTTTTGAACCCTTCATGCATGTCTTCAAACGGCTTATGAATGTTTTTGAACGCCTCGCAAACTTCCAACAAGCGACTCTCGAACATCTGTCGATCATACACTGCTGAATGTCTTCGACCATCATTGTGCGATTATATTAATTTGTTTTCAATCAAATTCCATACAAAAAAAATGAGTTTCACATTCGAAAAAAAAAAATTATATTCAGTTGTACAATCCGATATCGGATTATGCTGACATCAGGAAGTACTGCACTTCGCAATCTTCCTTCCTACTGCAATCTTCCTTGCATTCGAACTCTATTCACGCATCTACAGTAGCATTTACTTGGAGGCTCATTCTGATTGCGATCAATCATCAACCGTGAGAGCGCCGCTACATTAAAACTTGGCGATGGTTAGCAAAGAACGATCACTATTACAGTCCTAATGATATTTACGAAATCGAGAGTACATATTGATCAAAAAGGCGAAATTTTTTTTTTTAGTCGAAGTCCAAATTCGATCCACCGTGAGGATAGAATTCCGAATTGAGATAAAGTTTAACTCTGGTGGGTTCGCAGTCGACGAATAATGAAATGTCCTTTGCTATATAATTCTTTTCGCCAGTCTGTGTCGCAAAAATGACATATTTTTGTTTCTCCAGCTGGGATGGCAGCTTGTGCGATCCATGAATATTTCGTCGTGTTGTGTAGCCGTGGATACTCCTATGGATCCCAAGAGCGAGACTCCAAACTCGTATTCCATAAAATAGAACGGCTCGTACCGTATGTAACAGTCTCGGATCAGCGAAAAGTTCAACCGTTAAAGTTCCTCGCCAAATACGCCCCAATCTCCATGAGTTTCCGTACATAGGAACTGTATGAATGCCCATTGCTGCCTGCGACCTCTAAGCACGTGTAGTCTGTGAAAACCTGGAATCAGCTGGAGAAGCCATGATATGTCATACTCACGCTGCAGACGGGTCGGAAGAATAAGAACCAACAAAATGCGAGCCACTTTGATCATTGTAACATGAGCGATGTCAAACTATACCTCAACTCGCAATCTTATCCATATGGAAATTTGAATTTAAACATTGAACAAAATCAATATGCTCTACTCAATGAGATGTATGCAATCTTTCAGCAGACCTATTACAATAAAGAGGCTGAACCATGACTGAGCGGGGTGGAATTTTTAGATAAAGCCCTCCTCGTGTCATTGACTGTTCAAAGCAAAACGATTCGCTCAAGTCCGGCCCTGTTGACGTGCGTCTTGAATTTGAATTGAAAAACAATATTTCACCACAAACTTCGGCATACTGCATGATCCTCTTCATGATCGTATTGTCGAGTACAATCCAATCAGTGGGGAGGTTAAAAAATTGGTATAAAATCATGCCAATGATTCGCACCGCCATCAGTCAACATGGAGCTCATCGTCGATGTACAGGGCTTCAAGAGACCGTTCAACAAATTTGTCCTAATGGAGATGTCTATCGTCAGACTCCTCGACACTGATGCTGAACCGTTGACGCTCGCCTTCGACGCACCATTTTCCAGGGACTCTCTACCGGCCAAGTACAAAATGACAAACAAGTGGTTGGAACGCAATATCCATGGCATACGATGGGATCACAGCGGCATACCATATGAGACAGCTAGAAAGACAATTCGACGAATCTTGCAAGGGGCTCCCGCCATCTATGCGAAGGGACTCGAGAAATGCACATGGCTATCAAGATTCACGGATGCCGCAACAAAGGTCATCGACTTGGAGACTCTGGACTGTTCATCGCTACAGGAGCTGCCGAAAATCACGAAATCCAAATGCCTCCATCATTCCTTCAACACGAAATACAACTGCGCCCATGCAAATGTAAAATCGCTGAAAAGCTGGTTGAGTGTATACGAGGCGTGAGCGATGGGTTTTTTTTCTTCAATGAATAAAAAACATTTCGATGGAAATATATACCATTTGTATCCTTCATTTATTCTCCGACGAAACGACATTGAATTTCTCCGTCATCTACATTTCGATAAAACAGTTCTATTAAGTACATTTTTACACAGTCAACACATAAAACGTTGAAAACGATGGCGAGACGACTGTGTTGCCGACGGTTGTTCTACTCAACGATCCTGCTCCAACGAATTTGCTCTTTTCCACCATGCTCAGAGACAATGAAACTTGACGCTGTTGTATTTTCCACAACTGCATGTAGCCATTTGCACACCAGTTACGGCATGCTCTCGATGATGCGGACAGCCGTTCGACAATGGTGTTCCAATGAATTTTTTTCCCCGTCCACCATGTTCAGCGACGACGGAACTCGACACTGTTGTGTTTCCCACCAATATACTGCATGCAGAGTTGACCATCACGTGCCACTTGCAGCATACTCTCGAACATTGTCGGATCATGGTCCAGTGCCTTCACAAGTCGTGCCGGTAAGAAAACGGAGAACTCATCCGCAATGTCGGCGGTGTAACGTTTCCCAAACTTGGTTTGTACGGCCCTCATGTCGGAGATTCGATGATCCGAGTGAGCGGTGAGTTCTGACAGCTTGTTGGTTGGAAGGAATTCCACCATCCGGCTGACTTTGTTGATACTCGAGAGATCCATTTGCCCCGCACTTTCAAAGTTTCTTCCCGAGAGATGTCGATGGTGCGGCGGAATAGTGGAGTCTGAGCTTGATCCACAAAATTAAGCGCTCCCCCGTAAGCCCCAACCCCGCTCAAACATACACAAACTTCTCCCCTCTTTTCCAATCCTGAAAAACAAGTTCGAACACATTCGAAGAACTGTGGAGAATCCCCACCCCCCTCCGACATTATTTCACGCTCCCGAAAAACAGGTTCAAACACCTTCGAAGAACCCCGTACGTGGAGAATTTTCACAGCATTTATTTCTCTCCCGACGTTGAGGTGGAGGGCCATCGATGTGATCTTTCATCTGCGGTGTATTATAATGCTCCATGCATGGAAGATATGATATCACTTCACTGTCGTTCTGATGATGGTCGGGCAAACGATCCCACAATAAGCCCACATATTTACCCCAATATTTTAGGAGCAAAACCTTTGGAACCTGTTCGAGCTCGTTTTTGGTCAAGTCCAGGGGGTGCTTGGCTGGATGTACTGCGTACATACTCGGACATGCGAACATCTTGACGTTATATCTTGGAATGAAACCGAGACCTCGATGAGACTTC
>OX632363.1:10757711-10860053 GCA_951751655.1 Ophion costatus
AACGTCTCATGAACGTCTTAGATCGTCTCACGAACGTATCCGAACGTCTCTAAAACGTCTCACGAACGTCTTCGATCGTCTGACGAACGTCTTCGAACGTCTCTTGAACATCTATTCGACCACCACTTAAATATTTTGAATACAGTTTCTAATGCACAATTTTTTCATATTTTTCACAACGTAGAGTAGAGCTCACACCTAACGTACTTAAGGTATTCATATCGCCAAATTCCACATCCAACGTTTCAATAACTAAATCATTTTTCATATTTAATATATCAGCTAGCCATTCTCGTTTTTCATGATCGTTAATATATACCACAGCATACATGTCGATTTTCATTGAGCCCGCCGTCCAACTGCAGCCGTTATTAAACCTTGCACCATGCTATCAGGAACGTTTCCATAGGCCGACTTTAGATAATGATGATTCTGCATAAGCCATGTCGTATCCCTCAGTTTTTGTGAGAAGTCTCCATGTTATGAGACTCGCGAAAATGCAATCAGAGAGTACACCTCCCACTCGCAGAAGTTTCTCCCGACAATGAATGCTTGTAGATCGACAAACGTAGGTACAGTCATAACGAAGATGACAACAGTCAATATTTAAGAAACTCGTTTTAAAAATATTTATTCATTGAGTGGAGGTTACTTGCTGATCTATACAATTTTACGAACCACGTTGGTCAATGGACAATATTCAACAACGCGATCGTGCAAGATCAAAAAATAGGCAGTAGTATTTGGTGGCAAATCTTCCTTACATTTAAACTCTATTCGCACGTCCATGGTAGCATTATTCACAGACTCGTTATGGCGCGATCTATTGACTACCGTGGAGGGCCGTTGTATTGAAACTTTGCGATAGTGAGCAAAGCATTATGACTATTACAGCCGTACTAAGATCTACGAAACCGACAGTACATATTTTTAAAAAATGGCGAATCTGTTTTTGTCGAAGTTCATATTCAAATCATCGTAAGGATAGGATTCCGAGTTGAGGTAAAGTTAAACATTGGTGAGTTTGCAGTCGTCGAATAATGTAATGTCATTTGCTATAGAATTCCAGTCTGCAGCGCAAATATTACGTATCTTGGTTTCTCTGGCTGAGAGGCGGCTGTTACAAGAGCGAAGGCTCATATTCAAATATCGCCCACTGTCCAATGTTCCAAGTAACGACAATTTAGGTATCTCATTTCATATTACGTGGAGCATACGCCATTGTATCTTGAGTAATTGAACTTCTGCCTCTACGAATGGATGATGACTAAATACGCAAGTGTGATCATTGCGTGCCATATCAGAATTAGCTCACGACGAGCATTGATAACAGCGCGCTTGTAATCTACGCAGAATCGTAGCATTATGATGAGCGGTACACAAAGATTTAAGTATTTTTCCCCATCATTACGTGTCACGTCGCACGCAGCATTTTTTAAAGTATTTGTATTTCATCGCTGTGTCCAAACGTTGAGTTGGAATACGGGGGTACGTGTAATTCTCAATGTTGATAGGATCGTCAAAGATTGGCTCCCCACCAGCCCCCTGGCACTGCTGGGTCTACCGTGTCTCGTTATTGTCGCCACGTAAACTAACCCACCATGCGGCGCTAATCGTCACTGGCATGACCCCCACTCCAGTCGCGCAGCGTCTGCATAATTTGCATTCGACGCGTCGGGAAAATTGTTTAGAATAGAATTTAAAAGTATATGTGTATATAGAAAGGGATGCAATATTTACACTTGTTGCAATATTATGTATTTACAAATATTTATTGAACGAAATAAACAGATAACATTAATATTTTTTAAATAATGGATTAGTCACGTTGTACAATGTTTTGCGATTTTTTTCTCGTCGAGATTGCTTTTTTTTTCTGCGTTGAGACGTGCAGAATATTGCTGCATCCGCATCAATACGTAATATTGTATTATGTGTAAAAGAACACTATCGGCGTGTTCTATACACGGAAAAGAGAGCTTTTCATAGTTATACACGTCGTCCAATATAGACTCGAAAACACGTGTTGAATTGCGATGAGCCACAAATCGCTCTTCTAATGTGATAAAATAATTACGATTTTACGACACTACGATTTTTTTTATTCGAGAACAATGGCAGATCGAGAAAAAATGACGAAATAATACGGCGAGATGCTTTGCGGAGTGGGGGTCAGGCGGGTGACTACTAGCGCCTCATGGTGGGTTAGTTACGTGGCGACAATACGGAGACACGTTACTGTTAAGAGAATTTATCCCAGTGTCAGCCCCCTGCTCCCGACTAATATTCAAGACGTCAGTCTTCCTTCTGCCTGAAGTATGCCGTACAATAAACCCCAGGGATTCTAAAAATTCACGTTTCACTGCACTGAGTTCATTTAACAATCAATGCCGCTTGTCTTCTTGCAAGATTGTTATCGCGTGCGGTCGTATTATCTCCCGTAGAAATATTGGATCCAGCCCATTCCGTGTCGTACAGAACGAGTATCACAAGCGTCGCTTTCGTATGTACAATCTTGCCGTACTTTCTTCTAAAAAATTTAGTATTTTCCCCTTCTGATCCACGATACGTATCGTTCGATCCGTAATGCTCCACACAACGATCGGAAGATCAATGATTTGCGCAGGCGTTTCCGATTTCCTATATCCTGGTGGTACGCTTGGTGAAAATTCATGTATCGTATATACACGTTCGCCATTGCAGTACGCACCAATGCAGTGGTGACACTACATTCTATGCGGATAATGTTGACATTCATTATGTTTATCGGTACATCAGATTCCTATCATCTCTAGGAATGCAGTATTCGATTTGATTAAAATTCCAACAGGGGTCCTACGTGTTCGGGTATACTGAAATTTATTCTGTACGCACATTTGATTTCACTCTCTAGTGCATTATGATTAGCGCGTAGCACGATTGGGTATTCGACATTTTCATTGAGGTCATTGTTATCGACCTTTCGAGAAACAATTTAATGTTCAGCATCATCACCGCTTTCAGCCCCTTTTAGTAAAATTGCACGATTCAGATACACATTTACGGCCCTCAGTTCATAGGATCGTTCAGGGATTATAATTTCCTTGTCATCATTGTCAAAGTAGGACTTGTTGTTGGAAGAATTCCCATTTGGGATTGTGTGATAAGTTTCGAAATCCGTCAAACCGAGCGTATAACAGCCATCTTTGAAATCTATAGCGGGGATGTAATTTCCGGTTAGAAGGCTGCTCTTGCCTGTCCACGTAAGCGTAAGCAACATGTTTTCCTCGAATACTGAGCTGATCGACGCATTATCACCGTTTGAATCCATATTGACCATTGACGTTTTGAAGAAATTGCAAAGATAATTGCCCGCAAATACCCTGATTATAATTCTCATAAGATGTTCGATTGTATAATATTTTTGTGGAATTTGGTCCAAAATATCGCACCAACTCCTTGGGAGGTCGAAGATATCCAAATCCATTCAAATATATTATATGACTCCGCCTTGTGGTATCAGTTACGCAATGCGTACCGGGGCCATCGACATCGTCCATATTTACTATGCCGCTCTCATCTAGTTGCACTCCACCACAAACTGCCAAATTTATGCGTGTAAAGACCCCTCTGAAGAATGGTATGCGCATGCGTCTGGCTAAGCGTTCCAATTGTATATTAGTTATACCCATGGGCATTTTCACCGTGTTTTGGCGTTTCTTTTTTCTTACGAGGAAACGTTGCGAGGTCGATGTCTCCGATTTCGATGAAATTTGACATGCTTGGTGAATGCGTAAAAATACGCGACACGTATTTTTTTTTGTGTCGGCGGAACCCGATTTTTAAGGGTAAAAACGCACCCCCGTAAATTGGGGCGTTTTTCGTTTTTTGTCGATAGAGTTTAAATGGTATGAGATATGAAAAAACTTCAAATTGCAACAATGTTTATTTTTTCGTGTACTATACATGGGAGTATGTATAGTACATGAAATACAGAATGATGCAGATAGCAACAAATTTCATATTGTTTATTGCAAAAATGCAATTTTTTCAACCGTATCTCCGAGAATTTTTAATCGATTGGGATGTAAATTTGCATACATGTACAGAATGGAAACGTTCGTATACCAATTTTTTCTTTCTTCGATATCTCACAATTAAGGGGTTGAAACTGCCCGTCGATTTGTTAGCTAAGAGCATCGTATAATCAGCTAGACTTTTGGCATTTCGGTCTAAATTCACATCAATATATGTTCGTGTTATGACGCAATTTCATATTTGTAACATTACAGCCCCCCTCCCTCCCAAAACGGTCCCCGTCTCGAAAGGCAAGCGTTTGAAATTCGTACCGTGCGGAATGGACGAAAATTTGTAGAAATAAAAGTGGGTTACAAAGAAAGTACAATCAGTCAAAATAGTCGATACACATTTCCTCGTTTAGGCGGAACGACACTCTTAAGAGGCCAAAGCACCCTTAAAACCTTTGTTCTTTATATAGCTCGTGAACGGGCCGAAATAAAATTAAAGTTCGAAGGGAAAAAATACTCTATTCTTCAACTACTAGACGTTCATTATGATAATGATGAGTACAGCAACAAATGGCGTGTTGTTTATTACAATAATTCGTGAATTACTGGTGAAAAATCACTCTCCAGGTTTCCACTAATATGGGCACAGGCAAGACTCGCAATCACGGACGGACTTTGAGCTTCGGGAAGCAACTGGGTTACAATTGTATATTTACGAGGAATTTTTTTCAGACATCTGTAGAGATTACAGGGTTTTTGGGTTGCTGCTGCAACTAATTAACAGAATGATGCAAACATTTTTATCAGCTTATAACGCAGCATAATTTTATCTTTATCGTTAACTTTCATTTCACAAACAGCAGAACCAATGAACGGAAGACATAACTCTTCACAAAGAGCGACTACGGTGCAAACAGCGGCTACCCCATGATAACCTTGAAATCGCCATATTCAATATAAATAGCAGTTCTAGTAATATGGTGGGTAGTCGTTATTTTTTTCGTGTGTCCTTATCAATTGAGTTTCAAGTCATATACATTCACCAACGATCATTATTGCTGCAGTTACGACGGAGAAGTCAGGGTATGCGAATAGTGTTCGAATCGAATAGTGGCATTCGATTCGGATTTCGAATCGAATATTCAAACTATTCGAATAATTCGAATAATTCGAATATTTTTGAAATAATGAATAAATATTCCATTAATAATTATGTTGTGCCCCAAGATTAAGCGCATAATTTAAGACGCATAGCAACGATTATATACGATTTGCGAAATCGAAAGGCCAAAGGCCCCTGTGCAGCGCGGGCAGTTTTGGCAAGTGAAGCACCTCTAGAGGCGACTTTGGCGATACAAATCGCTGCATCGCAATCGAACGATTCGAACGTTCTCGAACGATCGGTTGCCAAAACCCGAGTTAACAATTAGCCAATATGTCAAATAAGAACTTTGTTCTTATTTGACATACTGTAGTTCTTATTTGACAATAATGTCAAATAAGAACTACAGAAACCTAGGAAAAAGGGATTTTGATTCGCAACAAGTTCAGACGAAAGTCCAAATTCACAAAATTCTCAAGATAGGCTGATAGCCGTGAAACGTACCAAAATTCGGTCCGCAGCAGATCGAACCGTTCATTTTTCTGATCAATCAACAGATTCTGATCAATCTCCTGAGAATATAGACACTAGGCGTGGTCGCGAAATAGAAATTCAAGAATTTTCCCTACTCAAACTCAATTCAGATAACATGGCGCAAGAAAATGATTTCATGACCCTAAAAGAGCCGCGAAGCCTCATTCCCCGAGTTGATGGCGAAAAACCGGAAGAAGTCGACGATATAATTGAAGCATGTGGCTATGCAAATGCATGCGTTGCAGCAGCCGATAGACCTTCCCGTTTACAATCCGTGTTAGCAACAAAAGTGCTAGGAAAAGCGCGAAAAGAGACCCGATATAAAGAAATTGAATCGTACCAACTATTTAAAGAAGAAATTACAGCATTATATGGAACGCGACGTACAGTAGCCGTGTTACAGTTCGATTTTAATACGTGTAAGCAAAAATACAACGAGAGCGCGTCAGCATACGGTCAACGACTCGAGACCATAATGATGGAATTAATCGAAGCCAGCACAACCGAGGCAAGATCGCCTGTGGAAAAAAGAACAATTGAAACATATGTAAGGCAATTAGTCCTATACAACTTCGCAAGAGGACTTCGAAGGGAATACCAAGTCATCGTAAAGGCTCAAGGATTCAAGGATCTCGGATCAGCCTTTAAAGGAGCAATGGAAGAGGAAAAATCGCTACAAGGAGGCGAATTCATAAACAAGCAGACTCATCTGGAAAAACGAACGCCGATGACGTGCAAAAAATGTCACAAAATGGGACACTTAGCAAAGGATCGCCGATCCAACACATCGTCTTACGGAAGATACAGCCTATCAGCTCCATCGAAAAGCGTGCATCAACTCAGCATCACTTGCAATTACTGCAAGAAACCAGGACACGCGTACAAGGATTGCCGAAAAAGGAATTGGCAACAAGGACAAGGAAACGGACATCGACAGGCACCGGGAATCGGGTATCATCAAAATCGTGAAACGAATTATCAACAGGGCCAAGGAACCAGCTACTACAACAAGAGTGGGCCTCCCGGGCATTCAAATCAGTATCACTGGAACGCAAATAAAAATAAGCAGAAAGAAGACAGGCCAAGAGAAGAAAACCGCAACGACAGCGAAAAAAGGGAAACAATTGGGAAATTTTCGCTCGATGTGGTAACGGCAACGAGCGAAGATAAAAAAAACGCCCCGTCAGTAAAACAATCGAAGCATCGAATACAGGTCCGTCCAAAGAAAAAATTCAAAGAAGAAAATACAGTCGCACTGGATAACGACGATTAATTCTGGAGGAGCCGCTAGCGACTTCCACATCGCATCTCCCCAGGCCAAAGATAAAATCCTTACGATGAAAGGAGAGACCGGAGCCCAATGTAGTCTCATAAAGAAGAGTGTATTGAAAAAGGGCAGAAATAATAGAAGAAACGATCGAACTCTAAGGAATAGGAGGAGAACAGTTTTACGCGCTCTGCAAAATTATGCTAGTGCTCGAAACGCCTGCTGTAAACGTAGAACATGGATTCTACGTAATAGATGACACAGTACCAGTAGAAGTAGACGGAATAGTGGGTCTAGATTTCATGAGGGAACACAACGTCGATATTCTAAACGGAAGATACGGAAAAATATATGGACATTTGATTCCCATGCTGGATGGTTCAAAGAAAATTAAATTGCCTCCCAGGACTGAACAAATGTTATACGCGAAATCAATGACGGCAAAAATAAGATGTGTCGAAGCAAAAGAAGTAGTACCAGGAGTAAAGATAGGCGGATGTTGAGTCCACCCAGAAGGACATTCCTGCCTCATAGTAGTGCGAAGCACAAGCAATGAAGAAATCGAAATAGAAAAGCCAACGATGCAAATTGAAGATATTAAGGAAGAAAAACCGACAGAAGACAATGAAATAAGTGCTGTATCGATCGAACAAAAATAAAAAAAAGAGAAAACATGAGAAGAAATTAAAAAAATTCAAATCGTAATCGAGAAGAAGAAAAATTCCTACGCGAATTCGCCGACGCATACGCTGACGTCTTCCACTTAGTTAGAGGAAGAGCCGCTTGGCTGCACCGATATAGTGGAGCACCGCATAAGCGTACGACCAGGGACAACGCCAATAAAAATTCGCCCGTACCGATTACCAGAAGTACACAAGCAAGAAGTGATGGCGCAGACAAAACAGTTATTAAACAACAAAATAATTCGACCGAGCAAGAGCCCATGGAATGCCCCTCTATCGTCGTTCCAAAAAAGCCTGACGCCGACGGAAACATAAGCAAGAGAGTAGTAGTAGACTTCGGAAAACTAAAAGAAGCAACGGAAGGAGACTCGAATCCATTGCCCAATATTACCAAAATATTGGACCAATTGGGACGAGGAAAATACTTCACGACTCTCGACTTGGCATCGGGATTTTATCAAATTCCTATGGGCGAAAAAGACAAAGAGAAAACCGCTTTCTGCACTCCTCTTGGACATTACGAGTACAACCTAATGCCATTCGGGTTACAAAACGCCCCACCAACCTTTCAAAGGCTGATGGACGCTGTACTTGCTAGATTACCAGGACTAAATGATATGTATATCTCGACGAAATCGTAGTGTACGGATCATCGCTCCAAGAACACAACAAAAGGCTGACAAAAGTATTCGATCGACTGAGGGAAGCCCAATTAAAGGTTCAACCTAGGAAATGTCGATTTCTGCGAAAAGAAACCCAGTACTTGGGACACATTATAACCGAAGTGGGAGTACAACCCGATCCGAAAAAAATAGAGGCTGTACACCGATTTCCAGCCCCAAAAAACGTAAAAAAGGTTCAATCCTCTCTGGGACTAGCCGGATATTACCGAAAATGCATGCAGGATTTTTCAAAAGTCTTCAAGCCGTTAACAGAACTGATCAAGAAAGAAAAAAAAATTCATTCGGGACGAAAATGGCGAACAACCTTTTCAAAAATTTAAGGAAGCTCTCAGCACCGCACGGATCCTGCAGATTTCGAAAAACCCTTCGTGGTGACAACTGATGCCGCTGACAAGGCAATTGGCACGATTTAATCGCAAGGGAACATCGGAGAAGATCTGCCCATCTGTTGTACGAGTCGTACTCTGAACAGGGAAGAAATTAACTATTCAACAACGGAGAAGGAATTGCTAGCAATAATTTTGGCAGTTGCGTAATTCCGACCATTCATTTATGGAACAAAATTCACCATCGTGATGGATCATAAGCCTCTCACTTGGCTTTTCACCGTAAAAGATCCAGGAGCACGACTGACGCGCTGGAGAATAAATATAGAGGAGTTAAACTATACCATCGAGTATAAGGCTGGCAAGAAGAACATGAATGCGGATGCTTTGAGCCGTATGTATGTATTGATGCTGACGCGGCAAGCACTCGAGGCGGTGATAGGTCCCAAGGACACCGCGAAGCGTGGTAGAGGAAGGCCGCAGAAGGCCCGTCACTCCGCGCCACCGCCGCCAGCGTCAACAGACCCGAGCCATGATGGCCGTGGTCAGCTGGCCCCACGAGCACGTGGCCGGCCAAGAACAAAAAAGCAGCCCGCTAGCGAGGCACACCCGCGCAAGGCGACAGAGACCCGCGCGAGCGAGAGCGAAACGCCACTCCCACCAGTGGAGGCGGACCAGGCAGGAAGCCAGAGCGAACAAGAGAGGGAAATAGAAAAGGACTCGAGCGCAAGCGAGACAAGAAGCGACAGCAAGACAGAGACGGAAATAGGAAATCGAGAGTGCCCGAGTGAGAAAGAGCGACGTACGATGCTGCAAGAATAATACGACGCTCCGCTTGGAGGCCGCCCGGGAATCAAAAGAATGACACGACGAATAAAAATAAAATACAACTGGCCGGGAATGAATGAAGAAATAGAAAACTACGTAAAATCATGCGACAAATGCCAGAAAAATAAAATCACGCGACATAAGCATGCTCCCATGACTATTACCGTCACACCCAAGACACTATTCGATAAATGTGCAGTCGATATAGTAGGTCCCCTACCCGAGACCGAAGCCGGGAACAAATACATCCTGATTTTTCAAGACGTATTGTCCAAATATGGCCGCAGCTATACCGCTAAAAACCCAAGTAGCGAAGGAAGTAGCCAAAGGATTTTCCAACCCAAATTGTTTGCGAGTACGGCACTCCAAAAAAATTATTATCAGACCATGGAAGGAATTTTTGAGTGAAACCTTCAAGGAGATGTGCCAATTATTCCGAATAAAAAAGATTCAAACAACGGCATATCATCCCCAATCAAACGGAGCATTGGAGCGTTTACACCGAACTCTCGCAGAATACCTGAAATGCTTCATTAAAGAGGATCAAACGGATTGGAATGAGCTTCAAGCCACATGGCACGTGGCGAAAGAACGTTTGGAATAAGGAAAAGAAAGGGTAAAGGAGGCGCATGATGTCACCGCTGGTACGGTGGAGTACCGCCCCGGCAACCGAGTCCTCCTCCACGACAAAATACGCCGAGGCCGCTCAGCGAAGCATTCCCCTAAGGGGACTGGGCCTTACGTCGTACGCAGTAGAGAGTCCGACGTGAACTATACTATCGGCCGTGGGCGAAAGGCCATGCGGGTCCAGGCGGACCCGATCAAGCCCTACATTACCCACTAACCAATAGAGTAGATATTTTATTGCGGGGCCAGTGAGGCCGAACGGCGGTATGCCCCCGTCACTCGCTCCCGAGCGAGAAGTGGGCAGCAAGCACCACCATTACTGCGGGCATGAGCGGCGTACCACACGCGCACCCCCAAAGAAAAAAAATTATAGTAATAAAATAGATTACCGTCGTGATGACCTGAAAGAAAAAAAAAGGGGAAAGCACGCGGGGGGAAATAGCCAAAAAAAACATACAAGAATAAAAATAAATAAAAAACGAGTTTATAAAAAACAAAAAAGGAAAATGTTCATAATAAACAATAATAAACATAATAGAGATGAAAAAAAGAGAAAATAAAATCAGAAGATACGAAAATATAAAAATGATAAATATACTTTTTTTAAAGTATGTAGTTAAAAATATATATAAAAAAGGGAGTTTAATAATAATAATAGTAATAACAATGAAAGGAAAACAATATTTCGTTTTTGTACGTATATTATTACAATTCGGAAGATGTAAGAGACACCACGTAGGTGTCCAATAACGGGTTGTTCACGACCCCTCGAGGGGGTTAAGACTAAAAGGGGACCGAAGCCCAGAAAGGACCCACTGGAGCCCATGCGACCGCATCCGGCACAGACGGTAAATTCTACTGACCCATCATTAAGGACCCGCAAAGTATCTTCGCGTGACACGCTCGAAGCGTCGAGAGAATATATTAAAAAGAAAGAATTTAAAAAAAATGTACAATGAAAGACAATAATGAATATTTTAGCCTCCAAAAACTTATGAAAAGGACAAAGAGATCAAATATTTCAACACAAGGAAAAACAAATAAATGAGTGAAAAAATATATATATATATTATGTAGATATAAATCAATTTAAAAAATTAAAAATGAAATGTTTGCATATATAAATCAATAAAAGAGCAAATAAATAAATGAAAATGAAATGTTAAAACGACAGAAGGAACTGGCAAAAAAAGAAAAAATGCAGACTTCCACACGGCTCAATTTTCCACGACCCCAGGGTAGTACGAGGAAATCGGGGACCCCATTTAGTACGAGGAAATCGGAAAACTACGTACGATCAAAGAAATATGGACATTGATAAGCCTCATGGATCTTCCGCCAATAGCAAATATTAAAAAAATATTAGGGAAACGCTTGGAAAACTTATACAATGATGTCAAAAGACGCCAGAAGATAAACTATGTCCTCTCATAACGAGTTCCCTCGAAGCGATGGAAAGAAAAATAAAAATAGAAATGCCGTTGTCTATAGATATTGCCGGGACAAAAGAACGAATAAATAAAAGAGGACTAATAGACGGATTAGGTTCTATCCTAAAATCCATAACTGGTAATTTGGATGCACATGGGGCAATCAAAATCGAAAAGCAAATCACGGCGATAACGAGAAACAAGAAACAACAGAAGATGCATTAACATAAAAATTGCAAATTCATCAAATTACACTGGAAATGTTGCATCGCACAACGAACCGTCTCGCGGCAAACGAAGAAACATTAGGCCGCTTAATAAACGATTTACACCATGGAATGAAAAATCTCGTAATATATATTTTAACACGCCAACAATCGGACGAAAAATTAACAACTATTCGCGTAATAATAGAATCCTTATTAAACGACATACGTCAAATGTCAAACTGTTTAGTAGGCTTGCCAAAAGGAATCGTTAATCCTACAATATCGCCGCCTAGACAACCCTACGCGTATTTAATAGAAGCATTACCAAATCTGACAAAAGGACTGAATTTTCCGACAACAATACGTCTAGAAAAAATTAACGAATTACTGGAAGTTTCCGAATTAGGCGCATACAGTATTCAAAATACCCTCACCGTTGTGATAACAATTCCATTAATCGACAACGAGTTCAGTGTGAATAAAGTCTATCCTCTACCCGTAAGAGTAGAAAAAGACACGTTTCGGTTCAGAGAAACGACCGTCAAAGATGTTATAATCGATCGAGCGTCGAGAATATCTGTTATTCTCAGAAAACGAATTATCCAAATGTAAACGACAAAATTATCACTATTACTGTCATCCGAAAAACGCGAGACAAATAATACGATCAGATCGAGAAAAAACCCCGAAAAAGCGACTTGTACACATCGTTTAATCAATTAGAAAATTCTTTGGTCATTGCTGTGGCACAAGAAGGGATATATGTAGCCCTAGAGACAGTAGCTCTCACGATAAACTGTAAAAACTCTGCGACAACTCATGCAACAATTACTGGAACAGGATTATTGGCTTTGGATGGAAAATGTTCCGTCACCTCCAGAGATTTTAAGATTGAAAATTTTAAGGAAACTGTACACGAAAAATTCCTACAGTTTTTACCGCCATTCAATCTATCCTTTCTGTCTACAGAAAACGAAATACCTCATCCTTTAATATTGGAAAATATTCTTCATACGAAGTTAACAAAATTGGCGAATGAATCGAAATATTGAAAACAAAATTAAACAAAAATTACGATCATGTGACGATACAGAGCCACATCATAGGGAATTATGCCCTCAGCGGAATGATTCCCTCCGCAATAATTATATTATATCTCGGAATTAAACGGTTGTCACGGTGATGTTTAAATGTCACATCGCCGAACGACGACCTTGCTGACGTAGCTCCGGCCAGACCGTGAGCTTCCAAACGCAAGGCAACACCTGACTCGCAGGATCCGCGAGTCATATACACGCGAACTGCACCTCGCACACGCACAACGTAAATGCGTATGAGAGAAAAAAAAGATTGAAATATTCAAAAAGGAGGTATATGTTATAATATTAGACAGACACTTGTACCTTTGCATTCTATTGTATTATTGTAAGCCGAGAGACGACCGAGGGACAAAACTTGCCAAATGCTATGAAAAAAATAAAGTTTTATATCGCCGAAATTTGAAATTTCGTCTTCCGAAGGGGAAGGAATGTTGTGCCCCCAGATTAACCGCATAATTTATGACGCATAATAACGAGTATATTCGATTTACGAAATCAAGAATATTTTATTTCGACTTTTAATAATTTTCAATAAAAAGGCGTATATTAGTCGGTGCAACACTTTTACAGATTAAATATGTTTTCGTGAAATGTTAATTGTTTTTCAACAAAGTATTGACAGAAATCGCTAGATTTATTTTATTTACAAATTAATTCAAATAACTTTGAATCAATTGAAAACTTGAATAAGTTTTCCCAGGTATTTCAGAATTGTTTTTTGAATTCTTATGACGCACGCATAAAAGAATAGAATAGTTTAATTTCAAATTTTGGCACTTAACATTTGTTACCGACTGATGATAAGGGCTGGTGCAGACTGTGATGGCGTTACTTGTCAATCTATAACTTTTTTTGTTTAATGGCTATCTGGGCTGTACGTTGTACGGTGGTAGTAGTTCTGAAATCATTTTTAATTCATTTGTTCACAAAATAAATGAAAAATTGCGAAAATGACACTATCGACTAGTGCTTTTCACTTCAATCTCCATTCGATGATTTAATGGATGTTTGTCCTGAAGAAAATATAGAACTGATTACTGATGAAAGTAATGAAAAAGGAAATGAACGGTTGCGAAGCCCAACTTGGGATTATTTTGAACTATGTATTGTTAGTGCAGAAAAAACAGCAGTTTGCAATATTTGCTCAGCAAGTTTCAAATTACCGTCGTTTAAGTATCTATGGTATTTATCTCAGCATGGTGGTTGTAGATTTTTTAAGTTAAATATTCTGAGGTTTCTAGGGTTTTTAGAAAAAATCTTTACTGACTACATACAAATATCTTCAATTCGGCAAATTAATTGCTCAGCGACATATTAAGTTTACTAGAACAATTCAATAATCGAATGAATAATCAATTTCTTTAATTTATAATCAAATTCATTATATTTTTTACTATAATTAAATAATTAGTTTTTTATCATTGCTCTTATAAATTACGATATTATTTAGTTCATAATACATAAATGTGTTTTTCTTTTTTTCTTTATTTTTGCATCTCAATAAACTTTTTCACGTCGTATTTTGGGTATTGTATTCATGAGATATCAAAACAGTTTTATTGTTCAAGAGAATCAATCGCAATAGAGTATGTTTACCTAATAGTTGTATAATTCAAATGATTGAAACTCGATAAGTGTTTTTACTATTGAAAAATAACATATTTTTTAAAATGAATCATGTCTATTTTCTTAAATATTATAAATATTTTTGTATAATCAAATTTGAACTGTTATTAGTAAGTATGTAAATTAATAAAATTAAAATCGGCAATATAATGCAAATACTTTTTAACTAGGCATTAGAGCTGTTCTATTTTTTTTATCTCAGAGTATGCGATTAATGTTGATTATGAGAAAAATAAATTTTCTCAGTTTTTTTACGGCAGTTCTTATGAGCAATATGTGGCTACAATATTTCATATTTAATTATATAATATTGTATATCATTCTTATTAATAATTCACTTACACCTACAACGACACCTATGTTTGAATGAATACTTAGAATGTGTAGAAAAAGAAATAAACGGAAACAAAGGAACCAAAATACCGATCAGGAATCGAAACGTCAAAAAACAGTCACAATCTCCACCTTCAAAAGCTGAACTTGATCTCCTCTGTATTGAGATGATTACCATCGATTTGAAGCCGTTTTCTTGCATAGAAGATCGAGGTTTGAGGACGCTTCTAAGCAGATTAGCCGAGCACTACGATCCGCCTTCTCGGACTACTTTATCTGGAAAACTTGCTCCAGTTTTATACCACGAACCCGAAGAAATATTAACTAATCAGTTAACAACAGATTTAGCTTTGGGTTTGAGGAGTTTATCTTTTACAACTGATTGTTGGACGTCCCGGTGTCATGATAATTACATATCGTTGACGTTACATTCGGTGACTGTGGGATTCGAACTAAAAAATATTACTTTAGGAATGCATCAACTGCTGGAGAGACATATTGGTGTAAACCTGAAGATCAAGTTTAAGTCTATGTTTTCTGAATGGGACTTGTTAAATAGTCCACATATTCCAGTTCACTTCATCACAGATAACGCTAGAAATATATCTAGTGCAATTGCTCAACAGGGATGGAATTATGTATATTGTTTGGCACATACGCTACAACTAGCACTTAATGACTCAAGAAAGATATCGAGAGGTCTCGATAAGTTAACAGAAAAGGTGAATCTATCTATACATCAAAAACTATAATTTAATTTTAAAACAAATTATTGCTGCTATTATTTACTTATATCTATATTTATTTATTTATCTAGTAGTTATTTTCTACTGTAGTTGAAATATTATTCGAGTAAATAATCTTATCATAGTGTAGAATTTATACTCATCTTACGGCATGAATATTTTTTAGTGTCGACGTATATCTACCCATTTTTGTCACTCGGACCCTGCTAGAAAAGAACTGGAAAATGCCCAGAAGAAAATGAGTGACCATCCACTTTTACAGCTCATTCAAATGGTTCCAACTCGTTGGAATTCGGAGTATGAAATGTTGGAGATACTATCTCTGCCGGATGTACTATCGAATTGCACTAAAATAAGTGGCCTAAGTGGAATTGAGTGGAGAATGCTAGTTGATATCATGAACGTTTTAAAACCACTGTACGAGGCGACAACATTTGATAGTGGGGCT
Source organism: Ophion costatus (assembly GCA_951751655.1). Classification (NCBI taxonomy): domain Eukaryota; kingdom Metazoa; phylum Arthropoda; class Insecta; order Hymenoptera; family Ichneumonidae; genus Ophion; species Ophion costatus. The sequence goes on from OX632363.1 coordinate 10,773,661, forward strand.
AAGTATCCCACACTTTCAATGGTTGGACCATTATTATATGAGATTAAGGTTCAATTAAACAATATGGAGCTGAATTTCGACCAAAATTATTCAGATACTGATGCTGATAATGATTATTTTAATAATAAAGATCATAGTGACGACAACGATGATACATTTCAAAATTATGATGAGGAAGATGCTATTGGCGTAAATCAGAATAATCCAGAATATTCACTGGAATTTAATATAAGAGGAAATATCCTAGAATCCCTTAATACAAGATTTTCTCAAGTAGAAACCGATACATTGCACCCGAAAAGTACTTTTCTCGACCCACGGTACAAAGACTTTTATTGGTGAGAATGAAAAAAAATTTTTATAGAAGAGTTGAAAAATGAAATTTCGGAACTTAGTAATAAAGAAACGGGGCCGACTTTATTACCAACTCGCGAACCCAGTAATCCAGAGCGCAGCTCATTCTGGGATTTTATGAAAGAACAACAGGAACCAATTTTATCTGTGGTTCTTGATTTTGACAAAGAAGTCATTCAATATTTATATTTTCCGAGAATTAGCCAGTGGAAAAATCCACTTCAATGGTGGAAAGAGGAAACTAAAAAATTTCCTCACCTTTCAGCAGTGGCAAGACGGTACCTGCCGATACCATGTACCTCAGTTGAAAGTGAACGTTTGTTTTCATCAGCTGGGGACATAAGTACCGAAAGAAGACCGTCCTTGTCCCCAGAAAGCGTCTCCCAATTAATTTCTTTGCATAAAAATCTATGTTAAATAACTGTATTAAAAGTTAACTTTATTTATTGGTTTTGTAAGCAATTTTGATTAAAATTAATGTTCAAAGAAACGATTTTATCGTACATTAATAAATATTCATTCTTTGACAAATATTCGAATTATTCGAATAGTTCGAATTATCCGAATAGGTCGAATTAGTCGATTCGATTCGTTGACGAATAATTTTTAAATTCGAATCTTCGCACACCTCGATCAAAAATGTACATTAATCCGGTGAATGGTATTCAACTTCTATCCATAGCGATAAGTGCTATGAATTGGCCTCGCACTCCATTCACCGAACAGGAAAACAGTTCAGAAAGGATCTAGAAAACATGATCATTGAAGCGGTGAGTCAACCTATGAAAATGGAAGTCGAAACAGGTTTGTATTATCTATCACCAAAAGAAATTCATGAAGCAGCTGCAATAGAAGATGACAGTGAAGGAGATTGGCACGGACAACGATACCTAAGTCCAAAAATTGATGAAAATGTATGTACCCAAGATATAGAAGAATTGAGTTACGAATACCATACAAGAATTGTAGATTACTGGAGATCCGGGGCAAATGGGAATAGCAAGTTATCATCTGTTCAAACGAAATTGAAAAAAGGTGAAATCAGCGCCGCATTTACGCCGGCAGGCCCATGTATAAAGAAGGGTGGCACCTACAAATAAAAGTTAACAAAAATATATCAATATACGTTAAACAATTTCAATGATACATTGGACAAAAGATTGCCTGCCCACGATATAGGTCTTCGATGATAGGCCTTACGTGCACGAGAAATTGTAGAAATGCCAGCCGTAAATTTCCAAGCATCCGCGTCTTGGCTAAGGACATTCAAAAACCAATATGGAATTATGTCACGGAAGATTACTAAATATGTAATAAAACAACAATTATTAAACGCTGATACACTTTAAAACGAAGCTATCAAATTTATAGAAATTGTTGTGCCGCTGAATCGCGCCACCATATGTGCCCTGGGAGTTACGTCCCCGAAAAAGACTGCTGGCTGGAATCGGGCGATCGAGGACGGGTAGCTGGAATCTTTCCAATGACGAGGAATTCCCACTCGGGAATTATGAACTTAAAATTATTTAACTTTATGATAACTAGGTAACATTTCATTTACAAAAATGTTTAATTGCCTTGAGACCGACCGCCTCGGTTGCCAACCAAAGACTAACTTCTGACGTTTCGTTCCTCTAATTGTTAACTCGGTTATTCGCAATCGAACATTCTCGAACGTTCAAATCGTACGATGCCTCTTCAGCGATACGTGTCGCTAAAGTCACCTCTAGAGATGCTTCACCTCCCCAAACTGCTGTCGTTTGTATAGGGGCCTATGGCCTCTCGATTTCGTAAATCGAATATGCTCATTTGTATGCGATTTTCAATTTGCGCTAAATTAGGGGCACATTTCTCCCCCTTAGGAAGACGAAATCCATTATTTCGGCTCCAAGGCTAAATAACTAATCGGCTAAATAACGATAATATTTTTTTTCTTTTGTTTTTGTGAGTTCATCTCTCGGCTGACAAATCGTTTTACAAATGCACTATACGTGTGACACATTCCACACATGCATACTTGTTTAGTTGAAACCTTAATTAACATTTATTTTCCCAAAAGCTTTCTCGAATTTCCCATTTCTTGTTAAATTGGAATTCTGTTATTGTTCTTGTTTATGCCATACGGGTTCGTGACGTATTACGCGTGAACGTGACTCTATGATTCTTTGAGTCGGCTGGTGCTCTACGTTTTACGGCTCACGGCTGTTCCGATGCTGCGTTGACAAGGTCGCTCCCTTGTGACGTATCTCGCGGGCGGTGATTTCGTACGTACTTGTATGTTATGAACATGCTAATGATTATAACAGGGATGAATATGCTTATAGAATAATTTCCGATGATATGTTTATAGGTTGATACGGAATCGTGAGGTATGCTAGTTTCTAGTAGCGGATGCTGTATATCTACTTCTGAAAACAAAAGTGATAGATTATACGGTCGTACAAACGTTATAGTTTCTTCCTGATTTGTTTCTTTTAATGTCTTAATTTTAAAATCGTCGGATGTGAAGGAACAATTCCCGTCCAAAGTCAATATTCCAGTACCACTTATTCTTATATGTTCTAGTGCAGATTGTTTTCAATTTATCATTAACGATTTGGTTTCGGGCGCTACGTATTCCAGCTATCGCACCACCCAGTGAAACAAGAACTCGCAGCAATAGTAACATTGGCAAAATTCCGCTACGCGTTGCTATCGGCAGTATTCTCTTCTTAGCGGTCTTTTTTTCTTTATCGGTGAGTTCTTTGTCTTCATTCCCATGCCGAATTTTGTTCTTGCTTTCATAGCGGCCCAAACAGCGGTCGCTACTAATTTCTCATAAAAAGTTGAATCTCATGCAGTAATACATTTTCGTGCCGTTGTTGCAACTATATTATCCGCAACGTGTCTTTCGCCTAAATGATCGCTTCGAGAATTGGCTATATCGTGGTCACGACAAGCGGCATTCAATGGATTTATACGACGATCTTGCCAATCTCTGCTCTAACTGAGTGCCTGGTCCACAAAATTGGTATCCGGGAATGTGTGAATCGATCGGAAGTGCATTTATTGCACGATTGAACAAACCGTTGCCTTTTCTTTTAGACATTCGGCATAATTATTTACAAACGGCGCTGGACCGTCAATGTATATTGCGAATGAAATTGCAAAGACAAGCGACTCAATACGCGAAAAACATCAAGCTTTGAAGACTGGAAAAATGGAGGAAAATCTTACATTGCAGAGACACTCCAAGCGAATTTCCGAACCTCCCAAGCAGATTGTTGAAAAATCAGCTGCTGTTGAATCTCTTGGCCCGGCAATTGAATCGTTAAGCTTGTGAGAAGCAAAGGACGTAGAGAAGGATGTGAAACGAGGAACACAGCACACGCGTTCATTATTCCAACATTTACTGTTAACTTCTACACCGAATCAACTCGAACGCAAGCGACGAAAGGAATCTCTGGATGATACGTCGATGGCTGATGTACCCTTGCAACCAGCCACCATTGTTGGAGAAGACGTTTTTCAGACTACGCCTGAATCATTCGTGTCTTCAGTTCAACGTCAATTACTAACGGCTGAAGGTCAAAATACATTGCAGGAACATTTCGGTCGACTCGGTCAACAATATATTTCATCTATTCATTCACGAGACCAAAAATTCAGCATGGATTCCGTATATGGCGTCAAATTTACGAATGAAGGAATGATATTAGGCGATAAGCGTTTCGATGTGGATAATGATGGTAATATATTCATCGATGGCATAAAATACTTGTAACTGCTGGGCTCTATGAGTTGATCTTCAAGAGAATTCCTGACGATGCAATATACACCGAGGAAGGCAAAGGCAAATATAACAGTATATCGTTGTCATAAATGCACATCGACGTGGTATCAATTCTCCATTGGGTAACAAAGGCTTCAAGTATAAGTATATAATTGGACCATTACCTTTCGACCGAAAGGCTGGAAGAGGTATAGAGGTATAGAAATACCGCTCGCCATGACGTTATAATAAATAACAACAAAATCGATTATGTGCATTGGAATGATCTTAACGAGTTGGTTGTTCGTATGCGATTATTGGGAGCTTCACGACATGCGGGTAACAATGCTCACGACAACGAGATAATGTCGATTAATGAGGAACGTCGCGAAACTGGTCTCATTATAAATTAACCTATGCATTGATGATAATGATCATTCCTTCATCACATCGATACCGAGATGTCGAACAACAAATTTGGATCATCGCTTGGAGCGCAGAATAATTCGTACTATCAGTAAACTAGGCTTATAAGAAATTATACACGTGATAATGCTCTTTGTCCAACGTCTAGTGGCTTCGATGCAAGATCACCGAAAATACGAGGCGCAGCCCTTCCTAAAGGGAATTGCGATGCTGCTAATAAACGTTACGTAGAATGATAATCTAGCTATTAACAGAACGCCCGGATGAATTTCAGAAAAAAACTCATCGCATTAGAGGTTACGCTTCGAATAATTATAAACGATTCAGTATGTAACCGACGCTGTATCTGGTTTAACGCCGGAAGATTTGTAAAAAAAATCGTCTTCACAACCCACGATATGCTCGCAGAAGAAAACAACGTTTGAAGAAAAACAGCTCGTGAAGGAATCACATGCTCCAGCAAGAAAAAACTTTCCGCGAGGACGTGTCATCGTACGTGGGTATGTAGTCCAGTCACCTTAGGCCATATTTTACGAAGTTCTATTCACGAGGCCCAACCTCTGGCCAATTTTTTAATAGGTTTTTTGGATCGACAAGAATATAGTCGTCAGTTTTCGGACATTTCCGAGGTATATTTTAGCAATAAAAAATGATTGAAAATTAAAAAATGGATATTTTTGAGATAATTTTTTTGGAACGCGTCCTATCAAAAAAAGTTTCGACTAAAATTTGTTCATCATAACGTCCTCTGTAAAAAAGGTCCTGAAAAATAGTGCTAACATTGTTCATTAAGCGGTTACTGGCAAATGAAAATTCTCCATTTCGTGTTTGCAGCCGCAATCGGGTGCTTATTAACATATCGGTTTGAAACTCGTACATGATATAAAGGAGCCAAACCCCAAGAGAATCGTGCAAGATTTATCGATCTGCGAGATATAGTTTAGCAGCAATCTGCGATCATCGAAAAATCTTTGCCCTTCAATAGAATTTCCCGACGAAGGCCCACAGGGTGGAAGAAAATCGAGGAGCTTCGCGTCATCATGCACAAGGGATTTGGAGAAAAAAATACGTTTTGTTGAAAATAGATACTGTTTTTTTGGCGATTTTAGATTTTTGCTTATAAACAAATAACAATTCTGACCAAAGCTGCAAAGATATCTGAAAAATTCTTGGACCATCAGCGTTTTTGGAAAACGAACAATTAAAAAAAAAAATTTGCAATATTTTGATTACCGCCCGAGATATGAATGTTTTTACGTTCGTTCAATTTTCTATTATTGTAATAAAGATTTTTGCAAAATTCGAGTTCCTCAGCAATCCCTACGCTTCCGGCCATGGGATTCAATAAAATTATTCCCTTTACGAACAATTATGCCATCACAGTTAAATGGTGGGGATGCCCCCTCTCGCTCCGCAGCCTGGCGCGAGCGGCTTAGTTAACAAATATAATAACTTACTTACAAATGGCTGTATAACATTTTTTTTTATTCCACGTAATTTTTTGTTACGGTGCTCTTGAAAATAATGTTCACCCCATAGCAGCCCCATGACCATGTTTCTTACAAATTTTACATTTAAACATGCTTTAAAATTATTTAACTGTGGATGGGAAAACGTATTATAAATAAATATTTTCTTAGACACTGTTTGATTTATTACAATGGTTTTATTAATGAAAAAAAGAAAAAAAATTTCACGAACATTATTTTGCAAGGAAATTGAAAATTACTATTAATTTCTTCCAAACTATATTTTAAATGCATTGCTAGCTTATTGTTGCGAATAAAACAGTGTCTAAGAAAATATTTATTTATGATACCTTTTCCCATCCGCAGTTAAATAATTTTAAAGCATGTTCCAATGTAAAATTTGTGAGAAACATGGTCATGCGGCTGCTATGGGGTGAACATCATTTTCAAGAACACCATCACGTTCGTAAGAAAAAATCACGTAAAACGAAAGAAAACAAATTGTTGTACGGCCATTTTTAAGTAAGTTATTATATTTGTTAACTATGCCGCTCGTGCCAGGCTGCGGAGTGTGAGGGGTCATCCCCAGCGCGCCGCCCGGCCGAGCGGTCGACGCCGCGCGCTCGGCGGCGAGCCGCCGATCGAAATACTTCGATAACTGTGATGGCATAATTGCTCGTAAAGGGAATAATTTTATTAAATCCTATGGCCGAAAGCGTAGGGATTGCTGAGGAACTCGAATTTTGCAAAAATCTTTATTACAACAATAGAAAATTGAACAAACATAAAAACATTCATATCTCGGGCGGTAATCAAAATATTGCAAATTTTTCTTTTCAATCGTTCGTTTTCCAAAAACGCGTTAGATGGTCCAAGAATTTTTCAGATATCTTTGCAACTTTGGTCAGAATTGTTATTTGTTTATAAGCAAAAATCTAAAATCGCCAAAAAACAGTATCTATTTTCAACAGGACGTATTTTTTTCTCCAAATCCCTTGTGCATGATGACACGAAGCTCCTCGATTTTTTTCCACCCTGTGGGCCGTCGTCGGGAAATTCTATTGAAGGGCAAAGAGTTTTCGATGATCGCAGATTGCTGCTAAACTACATCTCGCAGATCGATAAATCTTGCACGATTCTCTTGGGGTATGGCTCTTTTACATGATGTACGAGTTTCAAACCGATATGTTAATAAACACCGGAGTACGGTTGCAAAAACGAAATGGAGAATTTTCATTTTCATTTGCCATTAACCGCTTAATTAACAATGTTAGCACTTTTTTCAGGACCTTTTTTACAGAGGACGTTATGATGAACAAATTTTAGTCGAAACTTTTTGCGATAGGACGCGTTCCAAAAAAATGATCTCGAAAATATCCATTTTTTAATTTTCAATAATTTTTGATTGCTAAAATATACCTCGGAAATGTTCGAAAACTCAGGAATATATTCTTGTACGTCCAAACAACCTATAAAAAAATTGGCCAGAAGGTGGGCCTCTTGAATAGGTCTTATGCTAAGGTGACTGGACTATATGATGATTTGTAGCATGTTGACGTAGTCGAAATGCAGCCATATTCGCATTTCAACAAAGGCTACAATTACATTCTCACTGTCATCGATATGTTGAGCAAGTATGTATGAGCCGTACCCCTGAAAAGTAAAACTGGCAACGAAATCGGTAAAGCGATCGCGAAAATCATACAAGACCATAGCAGATATCCGAAAAATCTTCAAACCGACAAAAGAAGAGAATGATACAATGTAAACGTGCAACGACTTATGGAGGAATACAACATCAATCGTTATTCGCGGTATTGTATTATGAAGGTCTCGTTCACCGAACGATTCAATCGCACTCATAAATGATATGGGAAAATTTTTACCCTCAATGGCAATTAACACATCGATCCACTCGTAAGTACAAGTGGATCGTTGCGTTACCGCAACTCGGTATAAAGTACAATGCTCGAAAGCATCATACGATTTGCATGAGGTCCATCGACATTACTCAGTATACGGCAACGTAGCAATTGTGGATCCTGCAAGATTCAAAGTCAATGATTTTGTGCGCGTAAAAAATCTCAAAACTCGTGGATACACAAAAATAAGATATTGTAATAACTTTTATAAAGCATATGATAAATCCAATAAAGTTTATTTACAGTAAGCATACCATTTTATGTATGTATAAATTCGCCATTCCTTATAAAAATAAATCACTATATCCTGTAAACATTAATATACTCGCATTATTTATAAGATGAATATTTTTCAATATACATAAAATTTACAATACTACTTTCTTTATGTCTTTCCATTTTTATTTTATACCGATCCATGCAATGGAGTCTAACAAATACATTTACAATCCTATTTTATAATGACCCCATGGTAGAGTGTCCGTACTTTTCGGCACGATATACCGCTTGTCATCGTATAGGCTTAGAGCAATATTCGACTGTGAAAAAGTGTAATCTTCGTGCAGCTTCGATCTGATACAAGGCTGCTGACGAGTTATTTCAATTTGTTCCCGTAAACAGTGAGTGTAGTCATTGGAATTTATTGTTCGCGCGACGACATTACTTTTCTCACTGTCACCTTTTTCGTGTCTTTTTGGCCATCGACTCGCAAAGCGTACATTTTTGCTTTCAATCCCACAAATTCCGTCATTACCACACCATTATTCTCATCTTTCATGAGACAGGGCACTTTCATGTTAACTAACGGTAAACCGTACACATTTTCCATCGGGTAATCACTCGTATCAAATTTGTCAATGTTACGCTTCACAACGTTGTAAACGGCGTCAAACTCGATGTAGCATAGGAGAATATTGGTGTCGGTATACATGATTTGCAGTTTAGCTGATACAGCGGAATCATGAATTCGTGGTGAAACTCATATAAACATGTTTTCGAAGTGTCCAGTATACACATACGCACATTAATCGGCTTGTTAAGTTTTACCCACTTTAAATTTTACTCCAGATTTCGCAATTCGACGGCATCAGGATTTTCGGAAAAGATACTTCGACTGTGAAAATTTGGTTGAGTGATCATTGCCTCTGCCCCACACCGTCCGTCGCACTTGGCTATAAGTTTCACGTCTACACGGTTTCGCACGTTTTGCCGAATGATGCATTGTTAATTAATTTATACAATTTTTTCTCGAAATCATTCGTAGCATATGTGCGAAACTGTGTGTTCAATTCGATGTACGAACGCAACCAGGGGGATTGAGTGAATTTCAAAATTCGGTGTACTTTCGCTACTGTAAGTACACGACGTATACACTGCTGCAAATTACAATAGTGTATCACGTACCGCTTTTTCTCGAATACGGTTGCGAGTAATTTCTCTTGGCGCTTTCCAGGTGGTTTGCGCTTGTCGGACAAATCGGAAGGTCACTGTGCGAATCATGCAAACGTTGCGGATATTCTAGATCGACTTCGAGAACATAGCCTACGGGCGAATTTAGCCCTTTGGATAAGACGTCAAAATTCGATGTGCCGTCGATCCATTGAAAATCAGGATAAGGCAAAGCTTGGCACATTCCCCATCCATAAAAGTTTCTCACATCGAAGTACGTCAGGGATGGTGATGATTTCAATGGATCGTACTTGTTATTAGCATATGCATATCTGTTTGAACATTGGCTTAAACCTCCGCGTATACCTCGGTCGATGAATAAAATCATGTCGATGTCAGTCAATAATTCAAACGTAATGTGCGTATATTTCAACATGGCGTCCCACGTATATCCGGGAAGAGTGTAATAATTCGCAAGGTCGAGCTCCTAACTTTCGATACACGTATCACGTAAATTTTCCAAAACATCTGCTAATAACAAGACATCCGTCTTTAAATACAAATCACTATATCCACCAAGCGTTAAAATAGAAAACCGCTCCCGCACATTCTCAGCGTGAGCGTACTCGCTGATCGTTTCGCCAGTCGAAGAACCGTACAATGCGTCGCGCGGAGGAAAACACGTGTCTTCCAATCTGCTGACATGGTCAACGTATTCATACGGAAAGACACCTTTTCGTGTTAATAATGTAAAATCATGCATCGGTAGGCCATCAAATTGTGAGCATAAAATTTTCAATTTGTCCGTCGTTAAGAATCATGCCAATTTCTCAGGACTTGTGGTAAAAAATGTATATGAATCGATGAAGCGTAATTTAATTTGGATTTTTGTTTCTTCGGTAGTAGTTTGAACAGTTTTCGTAAACGAAATATATTTTTCTTTAGTTATTGGAAGCACATAAGTTTTTCCTTTGAACGCATTGGCTACTTTCTTGATTATAAAATGTGCATCATAGCCAGACAAATTGTTAAAAACTACCGGAATGAAAAAAGATTGTTTCAAATTTAGATTGTAATTCGAATGGGCGGAGCCTCTGTAACGTCGGGTCAAATGACAATGATCGCGAACTCGTGCATCGTTATGCACGAGTCAAATCTTGTTGATCGAGCCAAATCTTTTTCACGTATGTGACTCTTAATTGCGCTTCGAAATTTAAGCACCTTGTCTGATGTTAACTGTGCCATGAGGATATTTGAAGATTGTAAAATGTAAAATATATTTTACATACTGAGCTGCACTTTTTAGCTCTTCGACGAACCATGAGACGCAATTGCTAGTGTGATTCATATCGGCATAATGATTGATCGTATAAACAATGTCCGTAGAATGCGATACTAGAAACCTCATGGTGTTGGTACATGTTTAGTTCGTTCGTTTTTGCAAGAACGCACCCAAGATCGGCGTATATTACGAATGGAAGTCGCTCCTTATGATTCACCTTTTTGAAAGTTAGCCACTTGTTGGCATCGTTCAGTAGACGGATAGCACAATTGTTAATCTGAGCACAGTCCACAGTGTGCAATTGCCATTTTAGTTTCGAATGAAAGTACCGTAGACATCTGCAAAAACAAGCAACCATTCAGTTTTGAACTAATTATTTTTATACATTAAATTATATTAAATCTACGTACCTACCACAGATATATTTCTGTCCATCGTGTTTAGTCAACTGTGAGCTGACGAGCCTTGTTAAATTCTTAATCCACGCGAAATGTACAATGATGTTTTGCTGCGGATCTTCCACTTAGAGCAAATCGCCATGCTTTTCTCTCTTTCGCTCACTCACACAAATTGGAAGAGTACTATCGTTCTCAATGGTGTATACATTGATTGGAATGTCATTACGAATGTTTGGGTATGAAGATTCACGCGGGATAAAGGATAAAGAGCAGCGACTACGAACAATGCGAATCATGCTTGACCACTCGATTTCACGTTAACAACTGCTCTTTTCGGTATTATCGACCGCGATAACATTATGTGGTATCCCGCACGCATTGGGTTATGTTTATTTATATTCATAGTCAAATTGTATATTCGTGACAATGCTCACCCGCTGTTGCGTTCCTGAAACTTTCGAATGATGTCGAAATGGGCTTAATATCTCTTTGTTTGTACCACTCGCGTAAATCAGACGTATTAAAAAAATCATAGCATTGGTATCAATGCTTTTGTTTGCACGCTTGCCACCCGCCACAAATTCACCGATAAAAACGGTATTAATTTTCACACAACCATGATTGTCGATAATGGTTTGAACGCGTGAAAACATGACATCACTAGCGTCTTTGGGCCTTCCGTTTCCGGAGTGAAAGTGTAAGGTTGAGTGCGTAAAGGTGTGGGGTTAAAAGTGACGAAAAAGGAATGTAGAGGTGAAAGGGAATAGCTAACGTAAGTGAAAAGATAGTGGCGAAGGAGGGAGGAAGGGGAGGAAGCAAAAAGAGAAGGGAGAAAAGGGTGAAATAAAAAAGGAAAAGGAAGGAGAACAGGTACGAGGAAGACATTAGGAAAACAAAGGGGAAAGCCAGGTGAGACTGCCGGGACAGGCGGGAGGAGAGCAAGGCGCGCGGAAACGAGAGAACAGCGGCGGCATCAGACGAAGTGGATAAGAAGTAGAAAAGGAAAGGAAAATTACGGGTAGGTAGGTAAAACAGGGAGGAGGCAAAGCGTCCGGGTAGATAAGGGTGGAGGAAGGGATGAGTGATAGGGGGAGGGAGAGGAGAGCAGGAGAGGGGTGGGAAGGGAAAGAGGAGGGGGAGCAGGGAAAAAGAAAAGGAAATCCAACGCGGAAAGGCTGCTGAGGGAAAGAAGCGCAAGGTTGGGTGAGATTAATGATATGTGAAAAAGGAAAAGGGAGCAAATGGAAGAAAAGGAGCACGAGAAACTCCCACAGGAAGCGTTCCAGAAGAGCCGGAAGGTGCAGAAATCACCCGAAGGATGAAGGCAGGAGGAGAGGAGAGCATATAAGAAATGATAACAGCGATGAGGGAGGAGGTACGAAGGGACATGGGGGAAGTCAAGGGACAAGGGAGGAGAGTGAAAGATGAGTTAGGAAGGATGAGGGGGGAGATAAGACAGGCAGAGAAAAGATGGTGGTTGGAAAAGGAGGTCATGAAGGGGAGATAAGGGAAGATGGAAGAAAGAGTGGAAAAGGTAGAAAAGCAAGAGCAGGAAATAGAAAAGTTGAGGGAGAGAATGAGAAATATAGAGATAGTAAAGGGAAGCAGCGGAAGGAAATGGGGGTGGGGGTGACGAAGAGAGGAGGACAGAGGAGGGACAGAGAAAGCTAAAAGAAATGGACAGGATAATGGAGATGCGGGAGAGAGGAAAAACGGAGAAATTTTATAATAAGGGGAGCAAAGAAAGAGGGGAAGGCGGCAAAAAAGACCGTGGAAAGGATATTAGAGCAAATAGGGGTAATTATTCGGAAAATGACCCCCACCCGAGAGGAGGATGGCAGGTGGGGGGGCTTATAGATTTTGACCTCCTGAACATGATGGTGGAGAGATAGCGCGGCGGTCACCTCCCTATAAAAAGTTATGGGGTTTTGAAAAATAATAGACATACCTCCTACGATTCGCACATGTACACGTACCCCCACCCCGGAGGAGGGTGGAAGGTTTATAGATTTTGATCCTCTGAACACGATGGTGGAGAAAAATCGCGGCGGTCACCTCCTTATAAAAAGTTATGGGGTTTTGAAAAGTAATACACATACCTTCTACGATTCGCATATGTACACGTACACATGTAGGTAAGGACTACGAGTGTTGTGTTCGATGTTTTCGTTTCTAGAACTCGACCTCGGTAGGAAAATGTATCAACAAGCGCGGTAAGTATACGTGTACATGATTATAATATGTATACGATTACTGAGGACATGGAATTTTCGCCTCATTATCGTAGTTAGTCTAATTCGATCCATGAATATTGAAACTGTACGATTTTTTGCGTCTTGTCGATGACCGGGAGAAATTACTTGATTTTCTTTTCGAGTACAACGTGATTCGGCAACAAATTATGTGTCGCGATTGTAAGGCAGTCATTAAAGTAAATCGAAACACTTTAAAACTCCAGTGCTCGAATAATTTTTATAAAACTGTAAATAGATAAAAAAGACGGAAAATACGATGTAGTTACCGCATATCGGCATTTATGGACACATGGTTTAGCAAAGTACACCTCAAACTCGAAACAATATGCCGCTTTATCGCGTATTTTGTGTGGTTCCCTCCTCCACATGTTGCTCGGCTAAGAGCAGAGCTCGATTTATCGTCTGAAACAATCATTGACTGGCTGTCTTTTTGTCGAGACGTATGTGTCTGCGTACGCGAGTATGTATGAGTATGAGCGAATGTGTTCGCAGACCATTTCTATCGGTATACATAATTATTTATGTACCTTAGGTTTGTTCGTCCTGGGTGGGAAAAACACGGCAAAAGATAGGAGGAGTAGGACAAATTGTCGAAATAGACGAAGCCAAAATCGGTAAAAGAAAAAATAATAAGGGCCGCATCGTCATAGGCCAATGGGTATTCGGCGGCATCGATCGGGATACAAAAGAAACATTTATTGTTCCGCTGGAAACCCGCGATGCAATAACGCTTTTGGCCGCAACAAAAAAACATATCATTGAGGGAACCACAATTTATTCAGATTGCTGGCGCGCATATAATTGCTTGAGCCATGAAAATTTAATTCATCTCACAGTGAATCATGCGATGAATTTCTTTGATCCAGAGACAAAGGCTCACACTCAAAATATTGAGCGTTTGTGGAGGGATCTGCGCGGAGCAATACCAAAGTACGGGCGGCGAAAGAAGTTTTGGCCTGCGTATGTTGCTGAATTTCTTTTCAAACGAAACCACGCATACACGGAACGGATTTCGGCATTTTTTGAGGCGATTAAAAATATGTTTCCACTGGCAACGGATGATACTCCGCAGAACGAAGATTAAAAAAGTAAGTAATCAATTTTGAACTTCAACACCCCATAACTTTTTATAGGGGGGTGACTGCCGCGCTTCTCTCCACCATCGTGTTAGGGGGTCAAAATCTATAAATCGATCCACCTCCCACTCCCCTCCCTGGTGGGGGTCACTTTCCGAATAATTACCGAAGTGAGACTGGAGAAAATAGAAGGGAAGAAAGAGGCATTGAGAAAGAAAAGGGAGCTGAGAGGAAGAAAAGAGGGAATAGAAGATGATCTGACGTGGAAAGAAAGAAAGATGTAGCGGAGGCTGAGAAGAATATAGGAAGAGGAAGCAAAAAGGGAAAGAGAGTTAGAGTAGGGCACGGGAAGATAATAGTGGAGAGGAACACGTGGTTCCGGGACGAGCAGGAGGAGACGCTGAGAGACTGGAGGGGTAAAGAAAGGGAAACGGAACTGGAGGAGGGAGCGGGGGAAGAGAGAAAGGGAGAGAGGGACAGGAGGGAGGCGGAAAAACCCGATAGAGAGGTGAGAAGGTATGAAGGGGCAGAGAGGGAAGAGGGAAAAGGAGTAAAGGAGTTGGAGGGTGACGTACTGGAATGTGGCAGGCCTTACGAATGAGGATAAGCATTTCTGAAAGGGACTGGAGCAATGGGAAGTCGTAGTGATGATGGAGACGTGGATTGAAGAGAAATGATGGGGGAGAATAACGGATAAGCTGCCAAGGGGATACATAGGGATAGGGCAATAGGTGGAGAAGTGAAATTAAAGGAAGCGTGGAGCCATGAGAGGAATGATAATAGGTGTGCGAGAGGAAATGAAGGTGGAGCGAGGAAAAGGGTGGCGGGAAGGAGAAGAGCTAATGACGGTGAAAGTCGATACGGGGGAGGAGACATGGACAATAATTCCGGTGAACGTGAATGAGGACGTATAGAGGACGGTAGAGAGGCTAAAGGATTACACGGCAATCCAGTACGACGAGGATAGGGTATTAGTGGGGGGGACTTCAATATAAGGACGGGCGTAGTGGGAGGTGGTGGAAAGGGGGACGCAGAGAAAGAAGAAGGGGGTGGAAATAGAAAGACGGGAAGGTAAACGGGGAAGGGAAAAAATTAGTACAACTGTTAGAGGGGACCGGGTGGGAGATCTTCATTGGGAATATAAAGGGGGTCGAGGTGGAAGAATTCACGTATACATGGGGAAGAGAGTAGACGGTGATAGATTATGTGATAGGGATGAGCAGGCAAGGGAGGGGGTGGAAAGCATGAGGGTAGGGAATAGGGTAGAGTCGTATCACCTCCCGGTGATAGTGAAGATAAAAAGGGGGGCGGGAAAGGAGGAAGCGAAGGAAGGGGTAGAGAAAGGTAGGAAGCGGTAGATGGTCGGGAAGGAGGAGTTTAGGAAGAGGATTGAAAAGATAAGAGTGGCGGAGGAGAGAAGACAGAGCTGATCGCGGAAATTACGGAACAAATAAAAACAGTAATTAAGGAGAGCGAAGAGGAAGGGGATAGAGTGGGATGGTGGGACGAAGAAAGCAGGTAGAAAAAGGGGCGGTGAGACGGGAGCTAAAGAAGTGGAGAAAGGGTAGAGGTACGAAGGAGAGGTACAGGGAACGGAAGAGTGAGTATAAGGAGATGTGTGAAAGAAAGAAGGAGGAGGAGAGGGAACGGATCATAAGGGTGGTAGCGGAGACGAGGACGGAGGACAAGGTATGGGAAGTAATAAACAGGTGAAGAAAGAAAAAGAAACGAGTAAACGAAAGGATAAAGGGGGAGGAGTGGAGGAGACACCTCATGGGCCTGCTAGGTAATAGTGAGGGAGGAGAGGGAAGAGGAAGAGAAAGGAGAAGAAACGGCGACGGAGAAGAGGAAATGAGCAAGGAGGAAGTAAGAAAAGTGATGGAAAAGATCAGGGAAGGGAAGGCGACGAGAGGGGACGAGATACCGAATGAATTGTGAAAATAGGGAGGAGATAAGGCCGTAGTTTGGGCACGGGAAATATGCAGATGGGGTTGGAGAGGGAAGGGCGGGCCGGAGGAGTGAAAAGAGGGGATAATAGTGCTGATAGTGAAGAAAGGGGTGGTAGAGAGAATAGGGGAGTACAGGGGGGTCACTTTGATGCTGGCACTGTAGAAAGTCTACGCAATGATTCTCGCGAAGAGGCTGGAGGAGGAAGTAGAAGAAAGAGGAATGGGGCCGCAGAACCAGACGGGTTTCAGGAAGGGAGTGGGAACGATAGACAATATATACGTATTAAACTACATAATAGCAAGGCAGGTGGGAAGAATAAAGGGAAAGCTGGTGACAATTTTCGTGGACCTAAAGGCGGCGTTTGATTCGGTGGACAGGAAAGTGATGTGGGAACCGATAGAGAAGAGAGGAGTAAGGAAAGGACTGAAGAAAAGGATAGAGGAAATATATGAGGAGACAAGTTATAGGGTAACGGTAGGAGGAGAGACGGGGCCAAAGAGCCCAATCCTCTTCAACTTGATGACGGAAGAGGAATAGAGGAGGTTATAAGGGGGATACTGGATGAAGGGGGAAGGGGTGAGGCATGGATGAGAGGGCTGGAGAAGAGGAGGGAGGGATGAGAGAGGGAGAGGAGGGAGGCAGAAGCAAGAGAGGATGAGGAATGAAAGAAGAATGGAGTGAAAGAAGGAAACGGAAGTCGGCGGGAGGGATAGCGAAAGAGTAAAGCGGAATGCGGAGGCGAGGACGCGGCGTGGTAAATTAAGTGCGTGGCGAATAAAGACAGGGAAGAAGGATGGAGAGGCAAAGAGAGAGGGAGGAGGATTAGGTCAAAGAAAAATAGAATAAGGCGGAGAGGAGGAGAAGTATTAAGGCGTTATACGCAGTTGCAAGGCCAAAAAATTCGTTATTTCACGGATTTTTTCTGGAAAAGGATTTCATTTGGGCAAAACGAAAAGTATTAGGCAGTGTAGTGACATCTTTTAGCTTTAGATTGGCATTTTTTATTTTCAAAAATATTCATTAACATTCCTCCTGTAGGAAGTCTCCTGGAGGTCCCCGAAAAAAAGTGTCCGGCGGTGAGCAAAGTATCTCCGGTTTGGATTATCTAAAATGAAAAAACCAAAAAGATTATTTCAGGGGATAGATGAATCCAGGTATTGATCGAAGGAATCGTCGAAATTTTTGACAAAATGGTGGCTCCGGAAAGAAACAATTTTGATTTTATCGGATTATCGGAAATATTATTCCTTCGATCAACACCTGAAGAATATATCTGACATGATTGTCTTAAAATTGCGGACCGATCGGTTTAGCCGTTTTTGAGAAATCGGGCTCACCGAATTTGAATACACCGTTTTGAGAAAAACGCGTTTGCAGTTTCAACAGTCGTTCACACATCTTTAAGATTTTTTTTTCAACTTACATGGAGTCATCTATTCCAGGTCCATATGATCCATCTTCTGCGTCACTAGCAGCTTCCAATATCCCCATTTGGTGTCGTCTGCGAGCCATTCTTCCCTCGGGCGTGCTCTCTTGCGCTCTCAACTCCGATGTTCTGACGTGCTCTGCATCCTCCTTTTCAGCATAGGCATGAGCATTGGGCTCAATTGATAGTCCCAGTAAACTCATGTAATACAGAAGCGATGTTGTTCCTTAATGAAAAGTGCCGGCTGCGATGCAAGCTGCCATTTCCACTATCTTTGAACCAGAAGGAATGATTTTCGGAGTGATTTACCATATCGACTGATTGTAGCTTTCATTGTTATTTTGCGTGAAACCACCAACACATCTTTCCAGTAATTTTTCATTGCTGAGGTCTGTGTAGATTCGAAACAGAGCTTCAGCAACATTGCGTGGTAATGACTGATAGTCATGTTTGTAAGTTGAAGATGTATTCGAAGCTTGCACTCGCTGCCAAGAACACCATGACTCCGCTCCGACCGGGAATTTTTCGTGTTGCGGATTTTCATCCGTTAACGCGTTACCCCCACTTGTAGCCCAAAAAAGGCCTTTTTCATGATTTTTTTTAAAGAAAACTACAAAACTTTTTTAATCGATCAATATACCATCTTACAGAACACATCTTGAAGAACTTTCGGTAACTTTTTTATTGAAAAATATTACATTGTTTAGTGGCAAATGGCCGTCAATGAAATAATGTTTTTATATACACGGTTTGCGGTGACCAACATTGCGGCGAAGTGGATCATCTTAAAAAAAAATGCGGATGGATTTAGTCAAATATAACTACTCTTTCATCGAAGGATTTTAAAAAATATTCATTTTTCACAAAATGGCGGACAGTCGGAGTTAATGGTTCGATTTTAACGAAAAAAAATCAAACGATTAAAGACTACATTTTTATGTATTAAATAAGCCTGCCAAATTTAAAGAAGATCGGTTCATTAGTGTTCGAGTAATCTTGGTCACCGAGTTCAGAAATGCCATTTTGAGAAAAACGCGTTTAAAGTTTCAATTTCAGTTCTTCAATTCACGAATTCTTCTCTTTCAACGCTCATATCTCAGTCAATTTTGTTCGAATCGACTTGAAATTTTCAGGACATACTATCAGATACTTATACTTCGAAAAAATGCAATAAAAAAAATCGATTTTTTCAAAATCGCAAGTGGGGGTAACCCCTTAAACAATAATGGTAATATGTTGCCCATATTGCATTATATATATTGTCAACGGAATCACAATGTCTCCTGATTGCCAAGCCATAATAAACCGTCAACTTATCTATCAGTTTAGTAGTGAGCTTGCCATTTCTACCGAGAACTGTTTTTGTTTTTTTTTCCACCTTTATCCACATTTTCAGCATTGCTTTTACACCGTTTCGGGGTCGTGAGCCCATTCTTTTTTGGACATCTCCAATACATTCTTTCTTGACCACTTCAATTTCACCATACGGCGCAGCTTTTAAAATCCCAGAGTATGTTGTAGAGTCACCATCACCAATGTAACTTTTGTAACAAACGTTAAATTTTCCATTGAACGTCTGAATATTTTTACGTCCGCATCGACTTCCATTTTTCCCGAAGGACCGTTATGATTCGCAGAATAAATATCTTTGCGACCGATATACCATTCATTGTACTCTTCAGTGTCCATTTTCTTTTTCCAATGTTCGCATTGTTTGCAGTACGCTCTTTTCACAACAATATCGATAATTTTCCCCGTATAATGTCTGATCAATGACGTTCCCTCGTATAAAGAAGTAAACCCTCGTTTTTTCCAGGTTCCATCGCCAGATACTGTCAATTCTTCACGATTTTCATTGCCTTGGTTTTCAGAAGTCGCATCTTTTTCTTCAGCACAAGCTTTATCGAAAAGTTTCTCGGCGGCTATTTTCGTACAAGAGTGAATATTTTTTATAATCAGGTTATAAGTGTTTTGCCTTACAAAAGCTGGCATGTCCGTCAATCCACAAAACTTAGCTGCACCTTTTTATCCTAATCCGAGAGTTCTCATGACAAATAAAAGTCGTGTGTTCATCTCGTAAGAATGATTGATAAAGAGACAGGCGTTTATGACTCGAGCATCACACTTATCACACAGAAGCATGATTTTGAAACCAAGTCCTCGTTGTGAAGCTGTCTCAAATTTGACTTTTCCATCACAAGATTTACATTTTACGTATTCACTTATTGCTGCAAACACTGTTATAAAATAAAAAATCCGATATTCAGTAGAGGAATCACGGGAACTAAGATCTCCTGCTGTCTTTTTAATTTTCTCGCGGACGCACTGAAACTAGTTTCATCAGTCTCAGCTGTTTTTGGATTGAAAATATTTTTTCTTGTTTTTGTTCTTGATATTTGCACTTTGTCAGATGCTCTTCGTTTTCTACTACACTTGAGGGGCATTTTGAAACGCAAAACTACGAACAGAGAGTATGAACTGAACGCACGACTATACAACGTGGCAGAGCTTTTCCAACTGACGGAATTCGCGCCTGTGGTATAAGCAACGGTTAAATTTTGCTCTCAAGCATACAGTAGATCTGTATTGAAATGTTATGCTCCGAATAGAATAAAAAGGGTCACCTTAGGTATCGCGCGCCATAACAACAGCTGCTACTTCGCTCTTTCGGGCGCTTACTTTGTAGCGCTCCGACCGTCCTTACAAATATGTGTGTATTTCCGAGAATATTCGCTGGATCGATTTGAAATTTTCAGGGAATATACTCACATATTTGTAAATTCCGAAAATGCAATAAAAAATCCATTTTTTTTAAATTTCTAACTGCGTATAACGCCTTAAAGCAAGTGCGTGCGGATAGATGTAAGTAGGAAAAGAAGATGTACGGAAGTTCTATAAGGAAAATAAGGTGGACGGAAGTCCTTTGTAACCCCGCGGGGAACAAATAAAGAATTACATACACACAGTAGCATCTGTGAGAAATTGTTGAGGTTCGATGTGGTTGTGATTTATGACTACACCAGTCGAGATTCAACACTCGAACGCCGAATCAATTTTTCGCCATATGAATCCATTATTGCCATGTCCAGCACCCGTGTGTATGAAACGCTGACGCACCCAATTCTTGAAGCCTTTAAGTCGGGCAATTTGAGCTAACAACGATTGACGATTTCCGATCGATAATCGTGGCCCTTTAATTCGACGTTTTTCTTCTAGCGACTCGATGTACTCATTACATCGTTATTCCCACACAATGTACTCTTTTACCGTATAAATTTGAGCCCCTTGCTTGCAAAGATTTGTTTCAATATTATCCGCCATGTCCCGGCGCGAGGCAATCCGCGATCTCGGAAATTCAAACATTGATCGAAAGTGTGTACCTCGCAATCACGATTTATATTCCATTTCTATATCAACTGTATATTCGGTGCCGTGTGCATTTTTCGATATTAATTTTTCTACAGACTTTACTATTTTTGCTGACATCAACTTCTTCGGTGGGGTCCACGAAGCGCTTGTAATATCGTTCGCCTCACTTTATTCTTCCACAGATGTCTCAGGCATTTTAGTCTTGAGATGACACGTGATGCTGCATCTGCATTTTTAAGCTGTCTTTTACCTAAATATTTTGATATAATGGTTTATACTAATGTGCAGAAATTGGTATAAAACTTTGGAATTCATCCTATATCTCCTGGATAAAATATTGAACTGTATTCTTGAAACGTTCAAAGACGATCGTGAGAGGTTCGAGAACCGATCGTGATAGGTTCGAAGACAATCGTGAGATGTTCGAAGGCGTTCCATAGATATTCGAAGGAATTTAATAGATGTTCGAAGACGTTCGTAGCCGTAGGGTTTGCTTCGGATTTCACCCAAATAAACCCAACCGCTTTAATCGTTGAATGTCTAAAGTTGAATGTATATGTCTTTATGCAATGCAAAGGAGTCGCTCTATCTTACATGCATGCGATGCGGTCGGTCCATCTCTCATTTTCGCGCTCTCTGGCTTAAACCCGATATACCGGACTATATGATCATGATTCAGGGCTACACTCTATTACGCAAGGACAGAGTTGGGAAACGCGGTGGTGGTGTTGGCATGTACATACGCCACAGTCTCGATGTCGCTGCATTATCAAAGTCTCCAGAGCAGTACTATCGCTTACCCGAATTTCTGATCGCCGAGGTGAACATTTCCCACTCGTCGCCGCTCCTCCTGGCCGTCGTCTATCGACCTCCGAAAGCTGGTCATATGGATGCCTTTTTTCACGCTTCATCGAGCTCCTGTCTGATTTCCGACATGCACTTATTTTCGAGGATTTCACCACCGACATGAACGGACATTTCTTCGATGCGGAGCACCTGCGAAATTTCATCGAAACGACTGGTCTTTCCCTGGTTCCGCACAATAGCACGCATTATACGGCCTCATCCAGCACGCGCCTCGATCTTTGTATCGCGGACCAGGCCCACAAAATTCGCTCCGCTCACCAATACCCGGTGCCTTTTCTATCCATGCGTGACCTCATAAGCATAATTTATGACATTAGAATACCTTCTCGCGAACGGACATCTTTTGTGCCGAAACTTCAGGCAAGTACACGTACCGACGCTCCTCCGTGACCTAACAGCAGCGGATTGGGAGCCGCTCTACCTGGCCACATCCATCAATGAAAAGGTTGAACGTCTACATACGTTAGTCATTGGCGCCATCGATTTTCCATGCAACGCTGACTCAAGCCACCGTACAGCGGCGGCAAGCGCCCTGGCGAACAACTGAGTTGAGAGAGTGGATTCGTCGTAGGGATCGGTTCCATCGTGCCTAGCAAAAAACCAAACTACCCCATCTCTACCAGCGTGCTATCGAGATGCGTAACTTTGTCAACTCCAAAATCCGTGCCACTCGGGATGCTCACTACTTTAGCGCTTTCCGCCTGGGAGCCGGTAATGCCGCCCAACCTGGTCCACGTTGCGCGAACATGGCCGATTAGCTCCGAAGCACCCCTGCTCACCACCGACTTTTTCGCCAGACTCACTGAATGAGCACTTCCTCTCTGCCGGCATGGAAACAACAATGGAGGCAGATATGCAGATGCAGATCCTCACTGCGGACATGGAGAGCTCCCTTGCCCTACGGCGCGTCACGCCTGACCAGGTTGAAGCGGCCGTGGGTGCAATCGTCTCGGACTCACTGGGCACGGATGGTATGTCAGTCAAAATGCTCCGCCTCGCCTTTCCGGTGATTGCCGTCCACATCCGCCATATCCGTAATTTCTCACTGGACCACGCTGTCTTCCCATCGGAATTGAAACGTGCCTTAGTCTGCCCCATACCTAAGATCACCCCACCCGCGTCTCCCGCCGATTTCGTGGCACGGGAGATTTTGAACTACCTTGATCGGAACAACCTGTGCGACCCCTACCAATCCGCTTTTAAGAAACACCATAGCATCCAGTCGGCGTTACTCCGCATTGTTGATGATGCCCGCCTCGCTATAAATAACCGCCTTGTAACCATAATGCTGGCCTTCGACTTCTCTAAAGCGTTTGACCGCGTGAGGCATGCTTTGCTCCTACTTAAGTGTCCGGACTTGAACTTCTCCAACTCTGCCGTACGGTAGCTTGCATCTTACCTTGGAGGGCGATCCCAAGCAGTGCATGGTCGTGTCGGGCAAAATTCGAACTGGGGTCACCTTCGCTCTGGAGTTCCGCAGGGCTCGGTTCTCGGTCCTCTGTTGTTCCCCATCTTCGTTGACGGCATCGGTGGCAGCTTATCGCACTGCAAGCATAATCTTACGCCGACGATCTCTTAATCTACGTATCGTGCCCACCGTCCGCAATTGCTGATGGCATAACACGCCTGAACCACGATGCCCTATCAATATGCGAATAGGCTGAGCACGCAAGCCATCATCATCGGGTCTACTCGCTTTGTTTCATCCATCTACTCCGCAGGGATTCGAGTTGGGCAGGCTATCGTCCCTCTATCCAAAACGATCAAATGCCTAGGAGTCAGCATAAGCAATACTCTGTCGTGGCGTGCCTACTTCACCACGATATCCCGCAGGATCTGTGGCATGGTACACAGACTACAATCGACTCTTGCTGCCTCCTCTTCACAGATGCCACCATCGAACTGGATCTCAAAATCCAGAGAGCCCTAAACCGTGGCGCCCGGTTCATTTTTGATGTTCATCGAGATCAGCATATCACACCATTCTATCAGGAACATAAATGGCTGAAGGTGGCAGACCGTCGAACATTCTTCCTGGGATCGCTTGTCTACGCAACTCGCCTTCATATGCCGCTGCAGTACTTAGTGGACTTTGTAGCGAGGCCTGTCCCCGGTACATCTCACAATATGAGGAGACAAGCACACTTATCGGACTGCTTGATTCCTCAGTTCCGTACTAGAGCCTATCGGAAGTCTTTCACAGTAGCTGCTTGTTCGTTATGGAACTCACTGACTCCCGACCTCTGACAATCTGCTACTCCTGAAGCGTTCAGGGCTCAGCTCAAGGCAAATCTCTTGTTTAACATGACGTAGCCCCTCTCCTTTATGGCCGCCAACGTAACTTATCTTATCTTATTTTAACTAGTGTACTTTAATTGAATGTCATTTAATGTAACAAATCAATTAAATCTGATTCCTCCATAACATTGCACTGTATACCTTTGGCACGGTGCTCTGAGGGAACCTCGGCTTCAGAGTACGCAATAGACACTTCTCTCTCTCTCATTCATACGTGTCATCCGATCGCGTCGTATCTCTCAGCCACATCCGTCAACCAGCTTGAACGCCCCTCCTCTCAGGCGAGAGCCGCTAATTAATAAAATCCATAAAATACACAATATAAGATGAAAACAAATGAAAATAAAAATAAATCAACAATAAATGTTAAACATGTCAAAATCAATAATCAATGAATGAATGAACAATTAATCGATAATGATTCTATACTCCCCTCCACTGCTCCAACGACTTACCCCGCCCCGTGTGACGTCAGCCGCTCTGCCGACACCCCCTTCGCGCGTGACGACATACCAGGTCCCGCGTGAACCCCCCACCCCGCACTCCTCCTCAGAGTACCTGCGTGAGGACTGTCACTGCTATACTATTTCCTTCCACTATCGTTTTTGTGATTGGAACGAGTTACTGCCTTTTGCGATGCATGCGTACAATACGTCCGTGCATACGGAGACAACTTTCATCCCATTCGAACTGATGTACGGAAGAAATTCGCCATTAATTTCGGTGTTACCATCTGTAGAGAAAATTGACACATACCGAATACCTGACCGACTTCAATACTTGACTCAATGAAATTCGACGCATTGCGGCAAGAAATCTCGACTCAGCAAAACGACGCTCGAAACAATGTTATGATCGCAACGCACATGCTGTTTCGTTTAATGCGGGTGATGATATTTACGTCATCCAAGAACCGCGTAAAGGAAAACTCAGCCCTCTATACCACGGTCCTTACGAGATGTAATGATGTCACAGAAAAAGAAAACATTGTGTACACAAACAGTCGTGGCAAGCTCGAATTGAAACATCCTAACAAATGCGAGTTGGCCATTTGATAATCGCTCGGCGAGCCTCTATTTCAGGTCAATTCGGAGGCAGGATAAACCAGTACCTCGCGCTACGATGATATTAGCCGCTCCAGGCACCAGCATCTCCGATACAGGTTACAAGTTGCGAGAAGTTCAGGACCATCCAGGCATCTTTTATGAAAATCTACCTGAGTTAAGGATCACGCACGCGAAATGGAAAATCGTAACGTACATGGACACCCGTGGTGTCCTGTCATACGAACCTTGGCAGCCTGGACAGGTCTTTCAACTTTTGGCCGGCTGTCAGAAACACCTAACTCTCGACCACTGCGCAGGCTGCGTGCTCAGAAACCGCCTCATCGATTGACATGAAACCTTCTGGGGCTTACACAAGCAAATCATGCACCTCGTATTACCTCAAGGCATACCCGGACACATCAAGACACTCACACCTCGAGGAGCCCCGCTGGCGTTCATAGGATTGGTCTCTCACGCTCTTTTCGGAACCATCACCGAAGACAAAGCTCAGCAGTATTAACATCAAATAAACCAATTGGAATCAAACAACCGAGATATGGCGCACATGGTCGAAAACACTGCCCGCGTCACCCGAGGTGTAATCAACGATCTGGAATCTCCCTTGCTGCAAGTTGAACAAAACATCGCCGCCATTTCCAACGCCATTACGACTGTACAGGATGCTCTTCGCCGAGAACGGACTAAACTGCACCAAGTCACGTTTGCAGTTCATCTGCTTAGTTCATCCAGTACCATGATGGATGCGATGTTCGCCTGAATCGACAATCGCCAGCGTCTATGCGACGCCATCCGAGGAGCACAGCGCGGTATCCTACATCCCAGTTTACTGTCAACTGACCAACTGCGGAAAGCCGCAAGTCGCATGAAAGTCCAACGTCTTTCGAATTTCCGATCACCATCACAGATTTGCATACCAACGACATTTCAGCGGTCAGCCATTTGCCAACTACATACAGTCAGGGCCGCTTGTTAGTGAGCCTGAAGGTCCCCTTGGTCGAACAAAAATCATTTAAACTGTATCGATTGTACCCATGTCTGGGGCCCCAAGACCACCGTGGGAACCCCTGTCTGAGGCCCCAAGGCCATCGGGGGAACCCATATCTGAGGCCCCAAGACCACCGTGGGAACCCATATCTGAGGCCCCAAGACCATCACGAGGAACAGCCTATGCCCAGCCAAGCTTTCCCTGCCCCGTGATATCTAACGACCACGGAATATTCTTCACATTTGATGAAGACTACTTGAGATCCTGCTATCGTCCGTCAAGTACCTTCGTTTTCCCCATTCGGATGGCGCTGCGAGACATTAATGATGATGGAACCTGCGAAGCCCGCTTGCTCATTGCACCAACGGCTGAAACGCTGAAGACCTGTGACATCCGGTTAGCAAAGAACTTTCAGGAACAATGTACGTACTTAGAACACACTAACGGATGGCTGTATTCCATCAAAAATCCGGAAACAATCCAAATTCCATGTCGTTAAGGAGCCAGTGTCTCGACTACCATCCAAATAACCGCCATACTTCAATTGGATCCCGGTTGCACTGGCTACTCAGTGCGCGTCACCCTACCATCCATGGACACAATTTCATCGTCGGTCGATAATGATTACCTCCCACCTGCTGCCCTAAACATCAGTGGGCTATCGCCTCCAGTATAAGAACAGGAGAACCTGGACCCTCTGACTCTCATCTCAAAGTCCCTAGCATTAAAATAACGACTTTATCGTGCCGACGTCAGCCTCGATGCCGCCGAAGTACATCTAAAGGAGCTAACGAAAAAGAAGCAAGTCATCAAGTGGTACACTAATCACCAAACTTGGACTTTCGCGAGCATCGGAATTTCAGTGGCTACGTGTTTGGGACTAGCTGTTTCTATCCTTCCCAGCCATATTTTGTCGATCCTCGTAGCATCCTCCGGGAAGAGCTTCACATCTCGCTGCCGCAAACCCCACTCCAGCCACCATACAGTAATCAGGAACAGCATGTCCTGCCTATGGCGGTGCGCCAACCAACTTCTAAAACTGCACCGAACGGGACGACCCCGGCGATTACACTAGTATCTTAAGATTAAAATACACCGAACTTCTGACTCGGGGACGAGCCATTTGAAGCTTGCGAACTCCATCCCAGCACTTCAATTTGACAAGGGGGTGTTACATCCGTATATTATTTTCCAATAATTGTCCTTGACATTTCCTATAATAATTTTTAACATATGTTGTAGCGATTTAATTCCTTTAAAATTGAACTCGTTTGAACTTTATATTGCAAAGTCATGCATTCTTTGAACATGCGACACGTCACATTGAGAACCCAATTTTTTTCCGTTCCTTTTGTACCCTGTACAAAACCCTTTTGTATCCTTCCGTCTGTACCCTGAGTCTTTTTCCGTGCCCTTAGAAGTTAGTTTGGAGTACATGTACTTCGATTCTTAGCGATCAAGCATCACTGCCCGAGGATAAGTGAGGCACTGCGGTGCAGCGTCTCATCATGCTTCGCAGGCTAAAAAGAACTCATTATTAGTGTGTATAAATAATTATTCGTTCACCCAATCTCTCAAATAATAAAATCCAACTCGTAATTTGCGTACGTGAGTGATATACTATTGTACTGTCTTCGGGAAGACCTGAACATCCACCGTCAGCACGGTATCAAATTACAAGCTCATCGAATCGTAAGTTAATTTAACCCGTATTTAATGTAACAATTGTTTACGTTGTCAAACCGATTTCACCAATGAAAGGAAACTGCAATAATAAACTAAATTGTCAATAATAAATATCTGTATCAAAATTGTAACCTCCATTTCCAATTTCTAAAACCTTGGTAACAAAATATATACGCGTATACTTCTTGAGAGTATACTTCTCTCTCTCTCTCTCAATTCTCTCTATTCAAAAGACCCAAGACTCTAATATTAACCAACTAGATAGGTGCACCGAACGCTTTAATGGCTAACCCGAAAAATGTATTCAGAGATAGATCGGAAGACTCCAAATTCTAGAGTCATTCCAAAATCAATTTCAGCCCGCTCAGTAACACGAGCGGGCATAGCAAGGTATCATTGGACGTGCCTATATTCTCCACTGTTATCTTCTATTGTGGCAGGTTTATGAATTAAAATAAAATCTAAACCAGTTTCGAATCCCATTTTGATATGTTGATTGATCGCTTCGATGATCATATTTCTAGATCCTCACTGACCTGTTTTTCCCGCTCGGTGATTGGCAGTGTTGCCAACTTGGTGGTATTCCCGCCAGATTTAGTGTTTTTGAAAGGTGTCTAGCGGGACAATATATACGTCTAGCGGTTGGTGGAAAATCTGGTGGGTTTTGAAGAATTTTGCCTTTTTTTGGCGGAAATTTTGCGATTTGAGACCATTTCTAGCAATTTGTGGAAAATCTGGTGGGTTTTGAAGAATTTGGCCATTTTTTGGCGGGAATTTTTCGATTCGAAAAATTCCTGCCAAACAATGGCAAAACCTAGAAACATTCCAAATGTTCGGGCAGTTTTCATTTTTTTAATAAAAATTGCAATCTACATGTCGAAATTTCGCGGAGGAACCTGAAAGTATCACTTTACATATAAAAGCAAACAAACATAAGTAAGTAAAAAGTAATTTGTTTTATTACATAGTATAACATTTTTATTTAATTATAATATCTTAATATTAAATATTTGGAATACTGCTATCATTGGTATTATTAGTTAATATTGCAATATTTTATATTTAATAAAGCGATGTTTTGTCGAAACCTCATTAAGACTAAGCCTCATCGAAACAAAAATCGATAATCTCATCGTCATTTTCATCCATTGTTTGTTGCGAGCTTGACTCGGCCGCTTTCTTCGTATAAGCTTCTTTTGAACCGATATTTTGTAAAACGTCTTGTGGCAAAACGTAATTGCGAGAGCACTTGCCATTTATTTTAAAACCGAAACGAATTGTCAGGATCGCATTCGTCATTCTGATCGACATTTTATTCCGGATTTTATTTTTAACCAGATTAAGTTGGCTAAATATCCGTTCAATTTGTGCGTTTGAGTATGGTAAGATGAGCATCGATAGTGCAAACGAGGCTAAATCACCGAATCGATTACTCCCGGATGCATCCCTGTATTTGCTTACCTCAGCCCAAAATGCACTCGTATCAGTTTTATTTGTCCAATCAATCAAATTGATTGTCGTAAGTTGCGATTCGATGGCATCGATGTCCCTTGATCCTCCTACATACGCGAGCAAAGGTATCAACGGTTCTTTAACGGCGCGCAAAACACTATCCACTGATAGCAGCGATATTTTTTTTGAGGATCCCTACGTTCTCAGGTAATCTTTGTTTGAGCTGCTTAAAAAGGCTGAGTAAGAACGACTTGCATCGCTCACGAATTCCCTGTTCGTCATGGGAGTTCATTTTCCCATCCTTTTTGAGCTCAAGTTTTTTTTCGAATGAATGTCCCAAGTATGGTTTGGGATCGAGATAATCGTCGATAGAGTGCAGTAGCGGATCTACTCTGCACGATGGCAACACGAGCTTTTTCGAAATTCCCTGGACTGCAATCGTGAGATCATTCAAACGCTTCACGTGATCGTTTTTCTCACTTTGGAAGGCTTTGTTTACGATTTGTATTTCTGATAAGGTTGGCTTCAGAAATAACAAGTACAGCATGTTTTTTTCATCGCAATACATGTTGTACAGAATTTCTGCAGTGTAGCATTTCTCGGAAAGTCTCGTCACATTGAAGTGGGTTTTCAATTCGAGCCACTGGTGTAGAGTTCTATCCACAGCCGCCTCGATCGAAAGCCATCTCGTGTTTGAAACTTGGAGAAGTCCAACGGACGTTTACCACAGTTGATTGTTTCGTAAAGTTGCGCATATCTCATTTGACGCATCGCGGATTGTGAGAACCAGTTGTAGGTGTTGTGAATCAAAAACTCGAGGTTACGAGGAAGAGTATCGGTCATCGAATGTGACACCGCAAGTTGCAACGAGTGGCAGAGACAACGAATCAAAATCAGAGACGGAACTTCTGCTTTCAGATTTGCGTATACGCCGTTATTTATGCCGACCATTACGGAAGCATTGTCAGTTCCAATGGCCATCAAGTTTATTAAATCTAATCTCATCTCCTTGAGCCATTCCTTTAGTGCATTGACGATACCTTCGGCATTACATTCTTCCAGCTTGACCAGAGCCAGAAAAGTCGCGATCGTTTTTCCTTGTTTTTCGCTGTGGTAAATTATACCAATACCTAACAGCTTGTGCACGGATATGTCATTCGACTCGCCCAACAACAGACTGTATTTCCCGTCAGCGATATCGGCGATCAACTTGTTAAAGTGAGCACTAAGAACGTTTTTAACTATGTCGCTACATTTCGTTCTGTGCATTTTCATGCGTTTAGCTGCTTCACTGCCTTCGAAATGATGTTTGCATATTTTCCCCAAGTGGTCACAGGATGCGATTGCGCTATGCGCACAGAGAAAATGTGCCAGCGATCCTTCAGCAGCAGATGAGCTCGTCAATTGTTGTGGGAAAAACAATTTTTGTTGCCGTTGTGTGGAGAATGGCTCTGCAGCTTGAAGGTGTTTTTTTGTTTTGCCATGATTTATTAGATCGACATATTTTGCCATCAACTCGCATTTGCAAAACTTGCAATGGGCCTTAACGTCGTTGCCCACTACCTATTTGTCCATTAAATCATAATTTTTGTTTCATTTTTATGTTCATAAAATATACGTGCAATGGTGTAACGTTTTTCTCCAGAATATATATAGGTGTATATTATACCTGAACAATCCAATCTTTCAATGCAGGATCCGTGAGCCAGACTTCTCTGAAATTTTGGTCGTACTGCTTCCCATTGGGTTCTTTGCCCATCCTGAACGCGACTACGTCCAATTAATAATTTTCAATTCAAAAGACAGGAAATATTGTGTGAATCAAATGACTGTCTAGAAACCGGTAGCAAACGCACGTAATGATAGTATCATAATACATGGGAAGATAGTCTTAAATCGATATTCGATATTATTGCAGCGAATGTGGCTGCTCAATTAGTGCGGGAAATTTAAAAAACGAAATTACCAAACTCGCATTATCCATTGTATTTCATTAATTTTTCTGGTGGGAAAGGATCCACAATCAATCCTCGATGATGGTGTGAAGAACGAGATGTTTTGAATTTTTTTTTTAGCAGGAAAAGCAGAAGACTTCTGTTGATTTTTGGTGGTAAGCGCGGAAAATTTGGTGGAAAATAATATGGAGGAGTTTAATGGTTTCTGGCGGGATTTGACGAGGCATCTAGTGGGCTGACCACAATCCGAGTTGGCAACACTGGTGATTGGAGTTCGAGGCAAATACATCGCACTTGTCGCTATGGATAGAGGTTGAATAGTGTTTACGGGATCAATGTACATTATTATTCGTATTTGGAACTCACAAAGTATAAGTGGTTCTCCGTTGTTAACTATCGCAATAATGATCGTTGCTGAATTTACATGACTTGATACACAATTTATCAGCACGCGTCCATCTGTATAGCGAAAAGGGTAACGACGACACACGCTATTATTAAACCTATTATCAATCTATAATAAGGCGATCTCAATGTTACCTCAGCGTAGCCGGTCTTTGCACGGCAGTCGCTCTTTGCACCAATTTATTTCTTTCGTTCATTCGTTCTGTTATTTGTGAGTGAGATGCCATTACGCTGCGTTATGAGCCGATACAAATGTTTTGCATCACACATTTACCAGTCGCAGCAGGAACCCAGAAACGCTGTAATCCATGCAGGCAGAGTCTTCGATACGGTGAGGGGTGTGGAATTTTTTGTAACTATACAATATCAATTCAGTTGCTTTCCGAAGCACGAAGTTCGTCCGGAATTGCAAAAGCCTTTCCTTTATCTGTGCCCATATTAGCGAAAAACTAAACAGTGATTTGCACCAGTTATTCACGAATTATTGCAATAAACAATACCCATTTGTTGTTATGTTTATTATTAACATCGCGAACGTCTAGTAGTCGAGTATACAATAAGTATTACCTCTGAACTTTATTTTGATCTCAGCGCGCTCACGATTTATAGAAGGATAAAGTTTTTAAGGGTGCGTTGATCCCATAAACGTGGTGTTCCGCCACAACGAGAACATTTGTATGAACTATTTTCACGGATTGTACTCTCATTGTAACCCACTTTTATTTCTACAACTGTTCGTCTATGCCGCACGATAAGAACTTTGAACGTTTGCTTTTCGGGAGGACGGTTGGGAGGGGGGGGTGGAATTTACGAATATGCAACCGCGTCATAAAACGAACCTATATTGACGTGAATTTAACCCGGAAAAGCTAATTGATTACACGATGTGCTTGGTTAAAAAAAAACAAAAAACACGTATCCGCTAGTTTTCTATCCTTCGCATGTATGCAAATATACATCCCAATCTGTTGAAAATTCTCGAAAATACATTAGAAAAAATTGCATTTTTGTTATAAATAATATCAAATTTGTTGTTATTTGCATCGTTTTCAACTCCAATGTATAGTGCACGGAAAAATAAAAGTTTCAATTGGAATTTTTCTTTCATATCTCGTACCGTTCAAACGGTATAGACGACAAACATCTCTATTGTCGGGGGTGCGTTTCATCCTTTGGCAATCGGATTCCGCAGATAGAGACACATACGTGTCACCTATTTTTATCCATTCTACAAACATGCCGAATTTCATCGAACTCGTAGTGGACTCCTCGCGACCTTTTTTTTAACTGATAGACTGCGATCATAACATCGGGAAAGGCAATCCAGTTCACGCGGATGATTTTCGGCTTGGTGAACGCCCCTTCTATTTTTCGAAGACGATACAGTGGGCTCTGGGACCATTTCCGGATTTGGTTGCACCTCCTATGTGGATGATATTCCGATTCCCTGGAAGAGTTGAGTAGGCTTAGCGTCAAAATTGTGACCGGTATTGCCGGCGTTGATAAATTCATAAGTTACGATCAGCTGTCCAAGTGCCGCTTTTTGTTTGCGCGAGTCGCATATCCGCGACACGCGATTTCTGGAAGCGGAGTGAAGCATGGTGCGGATAAGGTAGAAGCTATTAAATTTTCAGTCCCTGAAAATGCGCACGACGTACGTTGATTGCTCGAGATGACCAACTATTTTTGCAAGTTCGCGGTACCGTTCGCACAATTAGCTAAACGCCTCTCTTTGGACTGTTAAGTGTGAACGCAAAGTTTGTATGAAAAGACCTGCAGGATAGTGCGTTAAATTAGTGTTTAAGGTGTTTCACGGTGCAGGTGATCCCAGTGAAACGGATCTCGTGGGTATGCTGTTGCAACGAGATCGGTCGGATATGTTGCAGCTGGTATATGCCATTAGTCGCAGCACAAATGAGTGTGAACACCGGTACCATAGCAGCAAGTGGGAACTGTTTACCGGTATTCGGACAATGTTGCGGTTACGTGCAATGTCAGCGAACATCTTCTATACCGTGGTGATTGATTGCCAAGCGTTTTGTTACCTTAATACCCAACAATCAACTAACCCGCTGATGATTAGTTGAAACGATTTATTGAATGATTATAGCCATCGTAATCGGTCAGGAGGGAAGATAGCACACGCGAATGCTTTAAGCCGAAAGCAGAAGAAACCGCCGATAGTGGTGAAAAAACGAGCATCGTTACCCTATGCAGCAAAGAAGAAGTCGTTACCATGTATCAATATGCGGCGGAAGAGATTGAAGCAAATAAGGAAATTATGGTGAAACCGGGTAGCGTGCGAACACGATATGAGCAAGGGTGGGTGAATGGATGTCAATTGTGACGGGGCCCTGTTTAGGAAACGCGACAGAAGAATATTGTTCGTAGTGCCGAAAAGCTCGAGGAAAAGTCTGGGGGTTTGAATCTACCATTTGAAGACTCACCTAGGTCCCGAGCGAACGGCGGCTTGAATACTGGAGCATTATTGCGTGCGAAGGCACACAGTCATATATGAAGCGTCATATGTGTACGTGTCGGCGATGGTTGTTGGGTACTGCAAAATCTGGTTGCTAGTTTGGTGAGGTGCATTCCATTCCACCGGGGAAAGGCAATTAGGAGAATACCCATTGACCACCCGGACCTTCAACATCGAGCGCAAAAGGTAACAATTTTTGCCATAGTTGACAGTCCGACCGAGTTTGCGATTATTCGGGCGGTAAGGGACAGTTAGATGAGAAGTGCGCTGCGAGTGCTCCATGAATTTGTGACCGAGTGGGAGGCCCTATGAGGAACGTGCCTGCCTGGCTGACGTGTTTCATGTCAGCTGCATTTGGGTCGCTCTGCCAAGAGCATGAGATTTGCCACACTGTTGATTCCCCGCTTCATACACAGAAAAAAAGGACAGGTGGAGCGTCTAACCGAAACCCTCATGGCTGCAACCCGAGTAAATCTAGATGAAGTTGAAGGACGCACGCGCGATCGGCAATTGAACAATATTCAGAGTGATTTGAATAAACTGAAGAACGCAAGTACAGGGAGGAGTCTATTCAAGTTGATGTATGGTTATGAGACGGCACATTTCGAAAACCCCATACTGCCTCATTCTCTACCAATAATCCGCCGTAGTCGATTGCCGCACCCTGAGATTTCCATTGCGACGTGAAAGATTGCAATTTTAAGTACTATAGTAAAACCGCTCGTGAGAGGTAACGCCCAACAAAAAGTCTTTGTGAAAAGCACTCGGTACGAGTAGCGTCTCTCGCGAACGGCGAGAGACGCTATGGTGCCGCATATGGTGTCGCTCTTGCTCGCTTTTTTCTTATGCAATAAAGTGCACCAATTACGAACATTATTTATATGACTTACGTTTTTTTTTTTCATTTTGCCCCGCCCCCATTACCATGGCAGTAAAGCCGCGACCTGACGTCACAATGTGTAGAGGGTAGAAAAATAGCCAACACATATTTTTCAAATTTAATTTGCATGTCGCCATTGAGGGGTGAAAATCAGCCTTCAACTTTTCACCGACATGCGCTCATTAGTAGGGAGGATTTATACGACAGACGGGTAACTTTGTGCACCTACAAATTTCTCCTCCCAGGCGTAATACTCTTGAAGATAACGTCATTTTCGGAAATAACGCCCAGCACTTATACAGGGTGAGGCACTAACTGTTGCCACCTTGAATATCTCTGTAATTATCGACGACACAAAAAAATGTTCGAAACAAAAGTTGTACCGTACGAAAGGGGTCATCAAATGCGAACATTTTTTTTATCTCATCGGAGGCGCTGTCGCACAGTAAAGGTCACCTCCACTTTTTTAAATGGGACGGTACATTTTTTTCAACTATCTTGTAGATCATCGGAAACTGCATAAAAAACATCAAGGGGTCAAAGTCGGTCAAGGTCATTTAAGATCAAAAAGTGACATGAACTTTATTTTTATGTGAAATTACCTTTATTCACAATAGATGTTCAAAGTGATTGCCATTGGAATTAATGCAGATTGCAATCTCCTCATCATGGATTGTGTAGAATTTCTTATCACTTTGGCACTTATCGAATTACAGGCTCAAAGAATTCTCTCACGCATATCATCCGGCGTAGTTGGACGTTCTTTATAAACAAGATCTTTCAAGTATCCCCACCAGAAAAAGTCCAGAGGCGTCAAATCTGGCGAGCGAGCCGGCCACGATACAGCTCCTCCGCGTCCAATCCAACGATTTGGAAATCTCTTTTGCAATTCATTTCTAGCTATCAGTGAAAAATGTGCCGGGCACCCATCGTGTTGATACCACATTCTGTTTCTTGTTTCTAAAGGTATTTCTTCCAATAGCGGACCTAATGTTCCTTGAAGGAATGTGGTGTACTTCCTACCATTAAGATTCCATTCGAAGAAATAAGGGCCTATGATTCTATCCCCAATAATCCCGCACCATACATTAACCGACCACGATCTTTGGTGTGCAACTTGCCGCAGCCAATGTGGATTTTCAGTTGACCACAAATGCATGTTATGCAAGTTAATATTTCCATGATTCGTAAATGTTGCCTCATCAATAAATAAAATCCAATTAATCAATGAGTAATCTCTCTGAATCTAGCGTTGAGCCCATCGGCAGAATTCAGTGCGAATCATGAAATCCGTACCAGTTAATTGCTGGTGGAGACTGATGTGGTAAGGATGATATTTATGACGATGTAGAACACGTAGAATACTTCTTTGGCTTACGCCAGATTCCCTCGCAATTTGACGATAATTCGCACAAGGGTCTCGATGAACGGCGGCAAAAACACCAATTTCCGTTTCTTCGTTAGTAACTCGCTTTTGTCGGTCACTTTCCCGACGGCTTAAGGATCCAGTTGTCCTCAGTTTAGTGTACAAAATTTGAAATGTACGACGTGTAGAATGAGAACGTTCAGGAAATCTTTGCGCGTATAAGACTCTAGCTCTCACTGCATGTTTCTGACATTCTTCGTAAATTAGAAGCATATCAGTTTGCTCTTCACAAGAATACATCATGTACATTCGCTTGATTCATTAATACTAGTCTCACCATTCTTACTATCGTTATCTTGGGTTTGTTCGGGCGAAACATTGTACAATGTTCCGTGTACATTGTAGGTTTGGTGCCGTTGTTTACATACAAGACAATGGCAGGACTTCGGCGATAAGTGCCGAAGTGACAAGAAATTGGTGATGAGAAGGTTGCAATACTGCATTGATTCTAATGGCAATCACTTTGAACATCCACTGTGAATACAGGTAATTTCACATAAAAATAAAGTTCATGTCACTTTTTGATCTCAAATGACCTTGAATGGCTTTGACCCCTTAATGTTCTTTATGCAGTTTTCGATGCTCTACACGATCCTACAAGATTTACTTCATCCCGTTCAAATGTGGGGTGAGGCACAGAAACACGAGGGAGCGATATTCAATTTTTTAAAATTGTACCTATAGTCGAATATTAATCGTTTAACATGAAACCAATTTTCGTTTTTTTCTCTTTAATTGGTAGGCGGCTTGCGGGTAAAACGGCAAAATAACCCCGCCTTACTGTAAAGGATGCTTAGTGAAACGGATTTAACGTCAATGAAAACGAGAATCCGGAACCCACATACTTTTCGAAAACGAAAATGTTTTCGAGGACGTATGAAATGTATATGAAATTTAACAAAATCGATAGCGCACATCAAAGCGAGGATGAATTAATTTTTTCTCTGCCGATGTCTAAAAGACGGTTGACAAACAGAATCCGGCAATTTACTGCATAAACAGTATCGATGAAAGGTCCTGAATGGATACGTCTTTGATCACAGCGGCATGTCAAAACAAGTTCGAAATCAAGGCCTCGATTTCCGGCATCTTCAAGCTTCAAACTTTTTTTACACTCACAACAAATAACCAGCCTTAAGTGATAGCGAAAACGGTGAAAAATTTAATAAAACGATAACTATGGAAAGCATTCCAATGGATTTCTTAAGGACGGAAATACATATAAATGGTCGAAAATTACTATTTGACATTTCTTTTATCATAGCGGCATGCCAAAACAAGTTCGAAATCAAGGCCTCGATTTCCGGCATCTTCAAGCTTCAACCCTTTTTTACACTCACGACAAATAACCAGCCTTCAGAGAGTGAAATCGGTGAAAAATTTAATAAAATGATAAGCATGGAAAGCATTTCGATGAACTTCTTAAGGACGGAAATACATATAAATGGTCGAAAATGACGAAAAATTTCGAGGTTTTTTACAACGCAAATACAGGCCCAATGGTTTTGAAATTTGTAGCGTATTTTATTGTACATTAGAAGACGTAAAAAAAACATTTTTTTAAATTGACAATAAGTTTTCATTAGCAGCCTGCAGGCAATTGTTGCTGAACGAATTTTCGAAATTTTCAGCAACGATAAAAAACTATTCATACGATTCATTTCAATCAAAGGTTTTTAGACACATAATCGCAATTGAAATCAATTAATTAAAAAATAATTAATCATTTTTTGCATAAAAACACGAACATTTTCCGCGAAAATTCGATATTTTCTTCTGGGTGCCGCCATTATTACAATATTCAACTTTTTCAACTTTTTCTTGGTTTATAGAATGTAATAAAATCGATATAGAATGTAATGGTTTTTAATTTTTCGTTTCAAATTTAAAAAATCTGCAGCTGCCGCAATTCGACATCGCGGCAAAAATTTGTTTTGCAACAATTGGGCCCAGGCTGCTGATAAACACGTATTGTCACTTAAAAAAAATATTTTTCATGTCTTCTGATGTACACTAAAATACCCTACAAATTTTTAAACGATTGTTCCAGTAGTTGCGTCCGAAAAAATTACGAAAATTTTCGTAATTGTAAACCATTTAAGGTAAATGTCCCAATTATTGAACAGCTAAGAATCTGGGGGATTGAATTCGGTGAGAAAAAATATAAAGTAAAGAAAAAAACCATCGCTTTCATGTTCAAATGATACTTTGATATTTTTATTTTCGAAAAATCACCCTTTAAATTATTTTTAAATGATTTTAAATGAAAAAAAAGAATAACGATGTGAAGCATGCAAATGTCCCAATTATTGAACACTGGAAGTGCCTATGTCCCTAATATTGAACAGGCATGTCCCAGTTATTGAACACTCTCGAGAATTCTTTTTCCGTTTTGAAAATATTATTTTGGGTACAATATTAAGAAATAAAAGCAAAATCAAACACTTAAATAATCTTTTATTAATCATGTAAAAATACAAAGATATATATTTAGTCCTTTTTGACAGGTTTTTGGTTCATACGCATTTGGTTTATTTTTGCTTTTCAACTCGAACTTTATTTTATTTTTCTTTTCAGCTTCCTCGTTTTTATGTTCTGTTTTTGTTTGATTTTGTCGCAGCTTACTTGTTTTTCGACTCCAACTTGATTTTCTTTTTATTTACCGCTCTGCATATAGTGCGGTTTTTACAACTTCCGCACTATATGCAGAGCGACGTCTTTTTGTCGCCATGTCTATGGCGTTTTATTGAGAAAATTTTGTCCCTGAAATATCGGAAAGCAAAAAATATCGAACATTACATTCGTATTTTTAGGTTACATTTAGGTTATATTGTCTTTTTATTTTTATTTTTATGTTTATTGCACGAAAATACAAATAAAAAATATATTTGACGATCTTAGAGTTGTTATTAAAAGAATAAAGGTCAGTTTATTCAGGAACTTACAGTTTCTGTTTGAATAAATCCGATTCACACGATCTGTCACATGTTAACTGTCTCGATGTTTTGATGGGTTTAATGACGCCATCTTGGAGAATTCGAGTGTTCAATAATTGGGACACACGGCATTTTCTATGTCCCAATGATCGAACACCGTATTTATTCACAAATAATTAATTAATTTTTTTTTTTAATTGTTATATGTGAGAAATTTTCTGAGGAACCTGGAACGCCTTTACTTTTTGAGATGTGACAGTTTTTGAATTTTTTATGCCCTTACGCATGAAGCGGCGCGTCTTAGCAAAAACGATTAGAAGTTACCACGCAACGTCAAATCGGGTCACCATTGCTGATTAAATCAATTTTTTCTCTATTCGTTAAAACTTTTTTTGCACAAGTAACGTAACATTTCGATAGCTAAAAGTTCCATATATGCAATGAAATTGTTATAAATAAGTAAATGCATGCAGGTGAATGAGAAATAATTAAAATACAAGATAGTGTTCAATAATTGGGACCTGTTCAATAATTGGGAGATTTACGTTATATGTATTTCCCTCCTCAAGTGCTGGCGCTGGGCAATATCTTCAGGTGCGTTTGTACACGGTTATTAACTTTCATCTTCCTGCAGTGAGTAGTGACTACCTTGGGACCATTCTTGCATGGTTTTGATGCTCAGCTTGATTCAAGTTTGGTTTCCTTGGCTAAGACTTAATCTTCGGCTCTCAACAGTATTCTATGCAGATCGTATTTCCGAACTAAATTGAGTATGACACTATTCAAAACGAGCTCCAATCCTCTCTACTAAACGTAAATTGCATCCTCTAACATAGAAATCCTACACAAATATTTATTGCGAAACATCTGCTCCACTACGAACTCACCATGCAAGCATATGAATAGAAACGATTATAGTATGTGGGTAGCCCCGTCTCTAGGGCACGAGTATACGTGCAGTACGGTCTAGCACCGAGAGAAATGAGTCACGTTCATAGGCTATAACTGTCAAATTGCTTCGAGTTTCACATTATAACTCTGGAATCCCAATCTTGGAACGTTGTGCTAACATTTTATACAAGGAAAACGAATGTAAAACTTTTAAAAAGATAAAAGTTCAACTTTACAGAAATTCAAAGTTCTTTCAACGTTCTGCTCAGATTACCTTCTGTATTAGAACAGAACTTAGGTGTCCCCCTGTATTAGAACACCAGCACCTGTATTTATCACCGTATAAAACCGCCCATATCACGCGATTACTAACATACAATATCGAAGGCGTCAAAGTCGATGACAAACACGTGTGAATGTTTCATGAATGATGTGCGGTGTGCAGACAGAGAGAGCTTACCATTAGATCAAGCGAGATATACATATTGTTTGCCATGCCATTGATATTCTGGGCCAGGAAGTCATTATAGTATGTTTATACCGGGTGGACCAATTAACATGATCACCCGAAATATCTCCGTTGTCTTTAGAGTGTCGAAAAAATGTCAGGTGATAAATTGATTGATTTCGAAGGGTTAATACAGTGGTGAAAAATTCATTTTTGTCAGGGCCATGGTGTTTGCGTTCTTGAGGTCTTCGATGGTTTCCTGATCATGTTCCCATTTGAAAATTCATTGATGACCTTGAGAAAGAAAAAACTATGAACATGGTAAAAATGAATTCTTCATGGCTGTATCCGCCCTTCGAAATCGAAGGAATTACCTGCTGTCATTTTTTAGTCACTCTAAAGGCAACGGAGATATTTGAGGTAGTCACATTAAATGGTCCACCCTGTATATTCCTTCTGTATTGGGGAGGATTATCTTGATTTACGTTCCATTTGGAGTAAAATCAACTATAAGCTAAAAAGAACTATATATGATCTCGGAAGCTAACGAGCGACATGAGCTCTCTTTAAGGTAGAACTGGCGCACTCTTTATTTCTATAGATTTCAAATTTCAACCAGACATTGCTCATATCATTATGCATGTTTGAGTAAAATTTCGGAACAGTCGACTCTTTCGATTGAGAGATAATAAGTTTTAAAATTACAACTTTCAACACTGCAGGGTCTGCATTGACCGCAAGCCAGGTCACAGAATTCGTCGTACCATGTGTTTATATATTTTAAAGAAAAATTATTTTGATATAGCAAACTAGTGAATGAAAATGTGAAAACAGTTTGGACTGCCGTTACTATTCGGTTTTGCTAAAAACGTTCAGTAAAGACAGAATAATTTCCCGTAAAAAAGATTTGTCCTCTATAATAAAAAGAGATATGGCAACACCGCATCGTTCCACGTATCCAATATTTATAATAATATTACAACAAAAAGTTTTATTTGGAAGTAAAGTTTAATCAAAAAAAGTTTTTAGTTAGTTAACAATTAACCAACACGTTTATTTGTTAATGAAAATAACATAACCAATATAAAATATAAATGTTTATAACGCAAATATTTTTTTCATAACGATACGTCTCCCATCATATAGCGTGCTTGTCGAGTGTTTTTTTTTCAACGCCTCCAACAACTTCAACACATTTTTTCTTTTTGGCTTCGGCCATTGACGTCAGAGCTTTTAATTCTCTGCCAACGGCTGTTTTCTTCCGCCACTTTCCTTTAAAACGAATTCTGTTTGACATTTTGATTTTTTTTCCGATAATATAACCAACTAGCTTGATCCACACTGAGCTGACAGCTCGTTACCGTTTTGCCATCATCGTTCATCCGCCGAAATCTATAGTCGGGTTACTAGCTTGGTATAGCATTTCTCACACTGTAGAGTAAAGTCAGAAGGAGAAGTTTTATCACGAAACTATAGATTTATGTATATGCTCTGCTGCATGTAGTGCGTGATAATTTTGTTTCCGACATCGCTAGGTCTACCTTAATATGATAAAAGCGTCGATTTGATAAGTGTAAGTTTAAACATGATAGGAGTTGAAATTTAATGAATGGGATTTGAAGTATGTTAAGTGGGAGTTGAAATAATTTAATTTCAACTAGTTAACAAGTGGGAGCTGAAATAATATAATAAGAACTTCAACAATACGGACGATACTTACTTCGTTGTCTCTATCGGCATCTTTTATATGCTGGGCTATAAATCGAACACCTTGAAGTGCTGACATCACATCTGCGGATATATGTCTCGGCATCGTGTTTTCACTATCTGTAACTAAAGTAAGCATTAATTAGGAAAAACATCATACATTAAATATTAGCTTCAAGAGTCATCCGGCCACATAATTAGTAGAACAATATTTTTAAAGCGCAGTGAGCTGCACACTTCAGTAATGTGCTAAAAGTACGGAAATGACAGATTTAACCTTATCAAAGTAATCGTATGCAGTGTCACCCCCACCCCCCCCCCCCCCCCCCCGGCGAATGACTATTTCGATACTAGCATTACTTAAACGAGGCTTAAGCGTAGGTGTCCTTGAACATTTTGTCATACGCAATTCAACAAGGGCTAGGGATATTGATTCGAGCGCTTATAGGTGAAATCAGCGCGGATTAATCCTTCCAAAGCATTAATACAATAAGTGGCTCGAATTTGAGGATAATGGAAAAAAATATCGTAGGCCCTTGGAATAGTTTTATGAGTTGGCATTGAACACAGAAATTAAGGTTCACGCATTGTTACTTCAACATTCAACTATATATTTTCACTCTACCTCATTACTTTTCTCCTAACTCCAATCCGAACTCCTCAGAATGTACAAGGAACGGGAAAATTACAAGAATCGATGGTGTATCTGTACATTGCGCTCATTTCAACAGTGTTCATAGACTGTCTATAACAAAGGGTTGGTAAGTTACATTTTAAGATACATTTTAATCGGAATTTACACTTATTACAGCGAGATTAATAGCAAGCGCAGATTGGGGATTAATCGCTTATCTACTTGTCGTATCACATCCGGAAGGGACGTGAGCATAATATTTTCGTTTCCCTTTTTGTTGCCTACGCCAAGCGCAATAGCACGGGAAGAGGGTAAAAGGGGTAGTGCATGGGGAAGAATAGAGTCAAGGAATTGACGCGATATTTTAGTATCGAGGAATAATTCGACAAGCTCATGTAAATTTAACCGACGTTTTATTACATATGGATAGTCGGATTTTTATGTAAATTAACAATAACGGAAGACTAAAGGAATGATACAGAAAAATGACAGAATGATGTGGTTCGCTTACATTTGCTGGTGTTGGTTTTTGTGTATACGTTCGCTGGTACGGTCGTGTGCGCTCGCTCGTAAAAATATCGCTTCACGCTCGTAGACGAAGGGCCCTCGCTGGTACCCTGGTGCGCTCGCTGGTCAAGTTGTTCGTAACACTTGCACATGATTTTCGGTCGTGCGAAGATGTATGCGTTTATGTGTAAAGGGCGAGAAGCACTTCAGACTCTATACAAATGTACAGAGTGAGACACGGATTCTCGACCTTTCTACTCGAACTGGGAATCGAAGTTACATATATATAAAAACTTGAAGGATAATGCGTGCAATAAGGGTGCTAGTACGCGGATCAAAATTAAGGGGACCCGGTGGTCTAGAAACTTCAAAAAATCGATTTTTTTTCTCGATATTTCGAAAGTATAGTATCTTAAGAATATACTGTGAAATTTTAATGCGGAAGTTCCCAATATTATAGCTTCTACAGTCCATTAACCAGGTAGAGAGCGGTCCGCGCGCTCCTAATGGGTCTCGCGCTCGGAGCGCGGCAGTTGTCCCGTTCCTTCTCCGAAAATATATACCTGTATATAGTATATACTATATACCTATATATACCCTTCCCCTCCCCGAAATATGTATACCTATTGTTGAACATTCGTAAGGGTAACGGTCATTTGGCTTTCCCCTGACTTGTTCAGTAC
This sequence comes from Ophion costatus, assembly GCA_951751655.1. Classification (NCBI taxonomy): domain Eukaryota; kingdom Metazoa; phylum Arthropoda; class Insecta; order Hymenoptera; family Ichneumonidae; genus Ophion; species Ophion costatus. The sequence continues at coordinate 10,818,034 of OX632363.1, forward strand.
AACGTTTCCTCTTGACGAAGCAACATCGAGCAGTTTGAAATAAAATATCAGAAAATATGGATAGAAAGCAAGGCGGCGACTCTTCTAGACGACCATCTTTTATAGGGCGTAAAAGATCTTTCAAGGGCAATCGATTCACTATCGAAAATACGACTGATTTTACGAGCACATCTGCGAAAAAATTAAAAGACAATGAGGAATTGGAAGTAAACGTTAATCCTACTTGCAATTATTGCATCATCGAATTCAGCGTGATATTTTTAACGTTGCAGCAGTTGTTTAAGTGTAAAGATTGTAACGGTGCAGTCACTTTAAGTTAAAACGGACGAAGTGGTCTAGGATTCAAGCTCTCTGTGGAGTGTGGGTGTAAAGAAACTTTTATTTTGTCTTCGCCGTTAATCGATAAGGCGTTTGAAATCAACCGTCGACTTGTTCTCGCCCTGAGAATGCTTGGAGTAGGATTTGAAGTCATGAAAAATTTCTGCGTTCTCATGGATCTTGGACAAGGAATTTGTAATCGTAAATATTACAGCATCGTGGACAATATAAAAATTGCAGATCAAGCCGTCGCGAAAATCGTTTTCACAAAAGCATTGAAAGAAGAAGTCGAGTTGAATGTAAAAGCAGGGCGTCCCGCGGATTGACTTTCTGTGTCTGGTGATGGATCGTGGGCGAAACGTGGATTCTCATCGCTTCTCGGTACTGTCTCGTTAATAGGGAAATACAGTAACAAAATTTTAGACGTTGTCATCAAATGCAGTATATGTCAAGGCCGCTCAAATTGGAAAGGCCAAGAAGATACGATTGAATATGAAGCGTGGTATCGCGAGCATGAAGATCACTGTGACGCAAATCATACCGGAAGTGCTGGCAAAATGGAGGTAGACGGCATCGTGGAAATGTTCGAGAGATCGGAAGTGTTATACAACGTGAAATACGCGAACTATATCGGAGACGGCGACACGAAAACGTTCAAGGCCTTATTGGACACAAAGCCTTACGGAGATGATTTTGTAGTTTGCAAAAAAGAATGTGTTTTGCATGTTAAAAAACGTTTGTACAAACGTGCTCTTGATGCGAAAAAAAACATGCACAAATTAAAAAAGCAACAAAGAAATTGACAGAAAAAGAAGAGGGAAAAAAGACAGCAGAAAGTTAAAAAATCGAGAGATACAACACCGAAGCGTCAACAATTGACGAATAAATTATTGCAAGAGCTGTCGACTTATTACGGTCTAGCACTTAGACGTAATGCAGATTCTACTGAAGGGATGAGAAGTGAAATATGGGCCGCATATTATCACAAAATTTCAACAGATGAAAATCCGCAACACTCGTACTGTCCTCCAGGTTCCGGATCGTGGTGAAAGTGGCGTCAAAGTGAGGCTGCAGGTACTTTAGACACCTACGAGCATCCACCTGCTCTGGACGATGAAGCACAAGAAATATTGAAACCTATTTATGAAGAATTGACAGCAGAGAATTTATTGGAAAGGTGTATTGGCAGTAATACGCAGAACAATAACGAAAGTTTCAACGCTTGTGTGTGGCACCGTGCGTCGAAACATCTGTTTGCCAGCAAAAAAATCATCGATTTTGCCACCTATATTTCCGCTTGCATATTCAACGAAGGATTTGCATCGTTATTAAAAATAATGGAGACCATGGGCATCACAATCGGGCCACAAGCGGAGCAACTCGCGCGAGACCGAGACCGCCAACTCCAAAGAGGCTCGTACAGCTCGAAAAAATGAAAGGAGTGAGCAAATCGAGGAATCCCAACGTTCCGAAGGAACCCTATATGGTGCCGGAATCGCGGATTAACTGTAAGTATTCAAAATTTGCTCAGTTTTTGAAAATATCTGTACCTCAAACTTTAAACTCATTTATCTCGAAACGACTTTTTTCGGCACGGCGATGGTGAAAACAAAAAAACGATTCAACCGAATCACTTGAAATTTGGATATGTTGTTCACAACATGTATGGCTATCGTCGGAACTAGAATCATAATTTTATTGAAATAATTTCCTATTGTTTACACTAAAAAACTAGTGAAAAAAGACCCGATTTTACGAACTTTTTTTTCAAAAGCGCGCCATTTTGTCAATTTTTAATTTTTTCGATTTGTTCTAGTTCCGACCATAACTGCACTATTTCTGATTAAGATTCTTCTTGAATTTAGTGTTTCAGATGAGTAGAAGTCTCGAAATCACCTTCGCCGTCCGGGTCCGATTTTTCGAGAGGGTTATCTTCAGCGGCATTTTTATAATAATAAATATTGGTTTTAAAATGAAGAAAACATTTTTTGTATGCTCAATAAACGTAGTAATAAGCCCGAAAAGTTGGAACATCGTTTTTTAAAATTTTTAATGGCAAAAAAGAATCGTGAAAATAGGTGAAATTTTCGTGCTCTAGACCACCGGGTCCCCTTAAGACTTGATAAAAAGACTTGGTAATGATTGTCAGAAGACTGAGCTCTGAATTCGAAGAAAATTGCCGGAAGACTGGGATTGAACTTGGAGAAGATTATCGAGAGACTGGGATGGAACTTGATGAAGATTGTCGGGGGAATGGGATTGAGACTCGATAGAAGTTGATGTGATGGCAGATGACGGGAGACTGCCTTTCATAACCATCCTCTGGACCTTCTTGTTCCAGATTCCATTTTTGGTAGCGTAGGGAAAAAGGGGACTTTGAGTTTTTGATGTTGCTTTACCCAATCAGATAGGTGATGTAGGAGTCTGTTTCTTGGAGTCTCGGTTTCTAGGAGTCTATTAATTGTCTATCAACCAATCAGGGCGAGGCACATAGAAGTCTTTCCTGTGCAAGTTTTCCGTGGGAAAGCACGCGGAGTAAATGTGAAGACTGGGGCCTCAGCGCCGAGTCGCCTCGCGATAACGTAGAGACCAGCCGCATCGCGGGCCTTGCACGTGCATTCGAATTTCGTCGCGCTCTCGATTTTATGGCCGGGTCGAGTGGAGTTTTCCGAAGCCCTTAGTCTATCTTTGGTTTCCATACGTGTTAAAATCGAAACAACGTTAGGGTCTGTCAGCGGGTGATCGTCGAGTCTTCTCGCTCACAGTTACGTATATTTTTTGTTTCACGACTTTTCGGAGAAGTCGGGTGTAGAACCATGTTCTCGTCAAAGTCGAAAGGTCATGGGGAAAGTCTAGTGAGTCTGTCGCAGGACGTGACAGACAGGATCGAGAAATCTAATTGTTATCAAATAGGGTTCATTGTGCTATTTTGGGACGGCTTAGCATCGTGAATTTTCGGTGTTACCGCAGTGTGAAATCTGGTTGTTTAGTGGAGTAATTGAAAGCCAGAGATCAAAATGAAATCAATTATTTTCCTCTCCCGGATTACTTGAAAAGTAACAGTTCTATAATAGGCACTACTCATTACTAGGTGCGCAACTAAGTTTCCGGATTTCATTGACCAATAACAAATCGAAAATTTCAAGACAAATACAAAAAATAGTTCATCCGAAATATTGTCCTTCGCTCTTTAGACATTTTTGCCATCTCTCTGGCAATACATAAATACTGCGACAATAAAAAGCAATTTTGTATTGCATCGTAATTGACCAAGTGTAGCCCACCCAAGCCATGCGCCATCGACCGGAGTGAGTGATAGTCTGAAGGGGCCAAGTCTGGCGAATACGCCGGGTGCGGTAGCAGATTCCATTTCAGTGATTTTATGGTGTCCTGGACGATGGAACTGCGATGGCACGGAGCGTTGTCGTGCTGCAATATCACACGTTCGTGTCTCGTTTCCCATGCTGGCCGTTTTTCGAGCAATGCAGGGTTCAAATTGATTAGTTGTTGTCGGTAGCGATGCCCTTTGACAGTTTCGCCTGGTTTCAGCAGCTCATAGTACACGATTCCTTTCTGGTCCCACCAAACGCAGAGCATTGTCTTTTTTCCGAAAACCACGATTTTCTGCGTTTGGGATTCTCTAAATATATTCATTTTTCATCGGAAGTAACAATTCGATGCAGGAAACTCTTTCTGTTCTGCCGCAAAAGGAACATTCCGGAAGTGGCTCTTCGATTTTCCATTTGTCTCTCAGTCAACTCATGCGGCACCCACTTTCCTTCCTTACAAACTTTTCCCATGGTGTGCAAATGTTTCGAAATATATTGCCGAGTCACATTTAATGCCTCGGCAAGTTGATCTTTGTTGATTTGTTGATTTGTTTATACTACGACTGGGTATTCTCAACAGATGTCCAGGCTATAAAAACACCCAATTTCAGACGTGTATGCCGACTACATGTGTTGCTAGCGCCACCCATGTGTGAAACCCGGGAACTTAGTTGCCCACCTAGTATAATAAAAAAAAAATGTCAGTCTACATTATGAAGTACCTGAGAAAAACCTGAGAAATATTATCGATTACCCAAAAAATAAGGATAATGTGAAAAATATTCTTCTCTTTACAAAAATGATGAGAAATTACTATTGTATCCCGAATTGAGCGCATACTTCAAGGCGCATAGAAACGAGCATATTCGATGTTCGAAATTGATAGGCCATCGGCCCCTATGCAAACGACAGCAGTTTGGGCAGGTGAAGCACCTCCTGAGGTGACTTTGGCAACACGTATCGACAATAACCGAGTTAACAACTAGAGGAACGAAACGTCAGAAGTCAGTCTTCGGTTGGCAACCGAGGAGGTCGGTCTCAAGGCAATTAAACATTTTCTTAATCAAATGCTGCCTAGTTATAATGAAGTTGAATAATTGTAAGTTCATAATTCCCAAAGTGCATATTCACTCGTCATTGGTACGAACCCAGCTACCCGTCCTCGATCGCCCGATTCCAGCCACCAGTCGTTGTGGGGACGTAACTCGAAGGACACATATGTTGGTGCGATACAGCGGCACAGCATTGGTGGCAGTAGCGGGATACCACAATTTTGGAAACGCGAACGCATAAAAATATTGAAAACAAAACACGAAAACCCAACTAAGGCAAGAATCCCGACCGAGTCGGAACGAAGGAAAATAAAGAAGAAAAAAGTCAAGCGTAAGCAAACAGCCGAGTCTTACGTACAAAGCCATTCAAAATAAACTAGATCCCCATAAGAGGCCGCCATTCAATAGCGCCATCACCTCCAGAGGAATAACGAAAAGCACAACTTTAACGACCTCAAGCAACACGACAACAGAGATTCAACATCGTTCCACATCATTCAAAGGCCTTCATCTCGAGTTCAACGACCGAATGAGGGCAACGAATCTGCCAGCAGCAGCGATTCGACTACGAAGCATTGATCATCATGCACCCGATTACCTCACTGTAAGTGACGGAACATTTATATCTAAAAACCATCCAAAGCCAAATAGGAATTAATATCGAACGAAGAAGAGCGTAATAATTTATATCGATGACCTGGCAGACATGTACAGGGTGCGCCGGAGAAACTTACTTATTTGAAAAAATTCCCGCGCGGTGAGTTGGGCGGGTAGAGGGGCGAGAGGGGGCGCATCTGGAGGAGGAAGTTCCCAAGTTTGTTTCTCCCTCCAGTCAGTTGCCATCATGCTCTGGTCTAGAGAGCAGCGGGCCTTCGCAGTCGAGAGCTTCTTTTCTAACGGTCCCTCACGTGCTGCTACGCAACGTGCCTTCCGCGCTCGCTTTGAAATTCCTCCTCACAGACTCGTTCCTGGCCGTAATTCGATTCTGTCGTGGGTTAACTCATTTCGGGAGTGTGGAAGTGTCGCTAAACCCAGAAATGGACTTCAACGGACCATCAGAACTCCGGAAAATGTCGAAAGAGTGAGGCAGTCAGTTGTGCGTTCTCCCCGGCGTTCGGCTCGCAAACGGGCAGCTGCTATGGGAATTTCTGACACCACTGTTCGACGAATTCTCCATGAAGACCTTCAATTTCATCCCTATAAATTGGCTGTTGTGCAAGAATTAACTGAACGCGATTTTGTTGCCCGTCAAAATGCATGTGAAATGCTGGTTGACAACCTGCCTGAAGACGCGGTCGTTTTTTTCAGTGACGAGTCTCACTTCCACATTTCCGGCTGCGTCAACAAGCAAAACATGCGTTATTGGTGTGGTGTAAATCCACGTGAGCTTCACCAGAAGCCACTTAATTGTGAGCGAGTTACTGTCTGGTGTGCGATGTCGGTAATGGGAATAATTGGTCCTTATTTTTTTGAAGAAAATGAACGCGCAGTTACCGTGAATGGAGCTCGTTACAGGAACATGATCGAGGAATTTTTTCTTCCAAGACTCGAAGAAATGGACGTTAGGAACGTGTGGTTTCAGCAAGATGGAGCCACAGCACACACAGCAAGAGACTCAATGAATTTGTTGCGACAACATTTCCCCGACCGCCTCATCTCTCTCAGAGGCGATCTCCAATGGCCGGCACGCTCTCCAGATTTGACTCCATGCGATTTCTTTTTATGGCGTTATTTGAAATCTCTGGTTTATGTCGATCGACCACGGACCATAGCACACCTCAAGAATAACATTCGTGACGCCATTGCCAACATACCGATTGATATGCTGCAAAGAGTGGATACGAATTTCAAAAATCGACTTCATCAGTGTATACGCAATGGGGGTCGCCATTTATCCGATGTCATTTTCAAGACTACATGAAAAAAAAATTGGGATATTGTATTCTCAAATTAAAAAAAATTTAAAACAATAATTGAAGTACTTTTGTTTTTATTGACCTTTCAAATAAGTAAGTTTCTCTGGCGCACCCTGTACTATCGCAATCATTAGAATCTGTCTTCAAGCGTCGCGAAGGCGAAGAAAAAGACGATTTAGAAAACCTAGTAAACAAGTCCTAGAATGGACACTAGTTCTAAAATCTATTACTGGCCGTGCTGTAACGAAACGCACAAAATGTTGTACTACCGCGGATCGAACAGGATTATTTTTATCCGATTCAGATTAGTCTCCCGACACTGTAGGAACTAGGCGCTGTCGTGAAATCGATTGACAACAATTTTCCCTGTTAGCAACTAACTTTGAATATATGGCGTAACCAGCTTTCAACGAGAGAGAGTTTAAACATTAAAGTGGCAGCAAAAATCATAGGGAAAGCGCGAAAAGAAACACGATATAAACAAATAGATACATACAGATAATTCACCAAAGAGATGAGGGCATTGTACGGGACGCGACGTACCATAGTCGCATTACAAGTCGAGTTAAATACAAGTAGGCAAAGAGCAAACGGAAGCGTATTAGCTTGAGGTCAACGACTCGAGATAATTATGATAAAACTGGTAGATGCTACCACAGCTATAGAGGAGACTGCAGTAGGAAAGAAACCAATTTAAGCGTATGTCCTATAATTAGGCCTTCATCATTTCGAAAGAGGACTCCAACGAGAGTTTCAAGTTATAGTATAAAAGCCCGCTGGTTTGAAGACCTCGGATCGGCTTCGAAAGGAGCCATGCAAGATGAAAAAATGGTATAGGGTGGAGAACCGATCACCAATCAAACGCACTTGGAAAGACTCACGCCCGCGACGTGTCACAAGTGCTATAAAATGGGACACATAGCGAAAGATTGTCATACCAGCGCACCCGCGTATGAACGATACAGTCGGTCTGCTCCGGCCAAAAACGTGCACCAAATTAAGGGCTTACATGTACCTGGGTAGGTCAAAAAGATTGATTTTTCATAAACGTGCTCATTCGAAACTACTCTCCTTTGAGTTTCGATCCTGGAAATTTCACGACGAAACGTTAAACGCGTTTCCCTGGAAACAGTGTTGTCAAAATCGGTACCAGAAATATCTCCGCAACTACTGGACCGATCGGGATCAAGTTTTTCACAGTTATGCTTCACACAACAATCTAGCCGTTTTTTCGATACCTGGCATAGTTTTTTTTTCATCATAAGTTCTGACCAATTTTGAGGCGAAAAGTCGCCTGTTTTATTCCAGAGACTGCCATGACCTGAGAAATATTATTTTTTTATTTCGGCTCGAAATAAGTACTAGTTTTATCTATCTACTTTGAGAAATAAATATATTTTTTAAATGAAAAATGGCAGAGGTATGTCTGGTACCTCAAACCTTGTCAACAAAAACAGGTCTTAGGCAAACCACAGTAACTTTATTAACATTTGGAATTTTTTAACAAAATTTTTACACGATGTAGACAACATGTCCTACTTCAAAATGTATATCATGGTTGTTCAATAAAATTGAGTTTTCAGGTGTATGTAAGCCCTTAACATAACTTGCAATGATTGCACGAAACAAGGACTCGCATATAAACATTGTGGAAAAAGAACGTGGCAAGGGGGTGACGGGACCAACAAGCAACAGAATTACGGGGACAATTATCAATGGCGTCAACGGACCTATAAGCATGAGTATGGGTCTACTGACAATAATCGAAATGAGAAGCAAGGGCGCCCGAATCAATTTAATTGGACGGCAGACAAAAATAAACCGCCTGATAAAAGACCGAGAGAAGAAACTCAAAACATCGGTGAAAAAAAACGATCGGCTCGCTACACCTACCATGGTCACGGTAACGACCGAAGAAAAAAATAAATCGTCGGAGGAACAGTAAAAAAATGTCTCTACAAAATTGAGACATACGAAATAAAAACAACTAACGCCGAAGAAACCGCCAGCGATTTCCAAATAAATTTTCAGATGCTGAAAAAACTCATATTAAAGGGAGACACAGAAGCTCAATGTTGTCTCATAACAAAGAGAGTATTGAAAACGGAAACCGAGATAATAGACGAGACATTCGAATTAAAGGGCGGACTGAAATTTCACGCCCTCTGCAAAATAATGCTAGAAATTTACACCGCCGCAGTAAACGTAGAACATGGAATTTTGAATAGACGATTTGAATAGACGAATAGATATACCGTAGCATTGGAAGTAAACAGTATCTAGGCCATGGATTTCATGCGCGAACATAACGTCCATATACTGAACGCAAAATATATAAAAATATACGGGCACATGGTACCAATGGTTAATGGTACGAAAGGAATTAAATTGTCGCCTCGCGCAGAAAAAATATTGTACACGAAAATATTGACAGCTAAAGTAGGATGCGTCGCAGCAAAAGAAATACAACCAGGGGTTAAAAGAGGAGAAAGTTTCGTTATTCCAACCGGAAATACGTGCCTCATTCTCTCGTGACCAAGATATTGAACTTAATAATAGCCCGACAGTACAAATATAAAAAATTGAAGAAGAGGAATTGATAAACGAAATAAAGGAAATAAATACCCTCACCAAGGAAGACAAAATCAAAAGGCAGGAAAAAATATGGGAACAGGTCAAGGGAACCTCGAATCTAAATAAAGACGAAAAAACATTTCTTCGAGAACTCAGCGAAGAATACACCGACATATTCCATTTGGAAGGCGAAAAACTCGGATTCACAAATATAGTCGAGCATTGTATAAATGTCCCAGCAGGAACGATTCCCGTAAAAATTCGTCCGTAGAGTACATAAACCGTCCGGAAGTACACAAACAGAAAGCCATGCAGCAGGCCGAAGGAATGCTGGAAGACGGAACAATCCGACCGAACCAGAGCCCATGGAATGCTTCTCGACTCGTCGTTCCAAAGAAAGCCAATGCGGAAGGCAACGTTCGAAAAATACTACTAGTGGAGTTCAGGAATTTAAACGAAGTAACAGGAGGGATCTCGTACCCGTTACCCAATATAACCTATATATTGGACGAATTGAGACAAGCAAAATATTTCACTAACCTCCATTTGGCATTAGGATTTCATCAAATCCCGATGGTAGAGGAGGCTGAGCCGAAAACAACTTTTTCCACTCCTCTCGGGCCCGACGTGTGCAATAGAATGCCATTCGGGCTAAAAAAACCCCCATCGACTTTCTAGAGGCTAGTGGACGCTGTGCTTGCTGGCATACAAAGATTCAGGTGCTATGAAAACCTGGACTACATAGTTGTATATGGAACATCGTTTGAAGAACACAACAAGAGACTGAGAGAAATATTTGAGAGGCTCAATTGAAAGTACAGCCGAAAAAATGTCGATTCCTACGAAAAAAAAAAATATCTGGGTCACGTCATAACGGAACTCCGAGTCAAACCCGACCCAGAAAAAATCGAAGCAGTTTAACGCGTTCCGTTCCAAAATACGTCAAAGAAATCTAATCATTTTTGGGACTCGCAGGTTACTACCGAAAATTCGTACGAGATTTTTCAAAATAGCCAAACTCCTAACGGAGCTCATTAAATCAGAAACGAAGTTTATTTGAATAGAACTCGGCGAGCAGTCATTCAAAAAATTGAAGGAAACTCAGTGCCATACCGACTTGGCAATATCCGAATTAAAATAGAATCTTCTGTTACCACAACAGACGCTTCGGACAAGGCAATCGGAACAATCCTATCCCAAGGAAAAATAGGAGAGGATTTACCAATTTTTTCCGCTAGTCGCACTCTGAACAAAGCCGAAACGCATTATTCACAACTGAAAAGGAAATGTTGGCAATATTTTGGGCAGTAGCCCAATTTCGACCATACATATACGGAATATAGTTCGAGAGAGAGAGAGAGAGAGAGAGAGAGAGAGAGAGAGAGAGAGAGAGAGAGAGAGAGAGAGAGAGAGAGATTTATTGATGCACTAGGACGAAAGTGTCCTCTGGCATTGTAAATCTTACACTTAATACATACACTGAATGTACAAAACTAAAACTAATGATACGGGAGAGACTCTATATAAGCCAATCTTTTACATGTGTGAAAAAAAGGAGAACAGTATGAGACTGTACAAAACCATATGGGCATGAGGGTATTGTATGAGTAAAATAGAGTACAATGGTCGTGCCGTGGTGATCTGATTCGCTTGAGAGTGGTCAGAGATGCTGCGGTTAATCAATAAGGCGTGCAAGAGTGAGTTTGCGAAAGGTGGATGGGCTAAGATCGATATAATGCTGGGGAAGAGTATTGAACAAATATGCTGCAGATATGAAAAAAGAATGCCTGAGGTATTCGGTTCGGAAGTGAGGTATTACTAGTGATTCTGCCTTGTGGCGAAGGGTCGTGCCGTGTCTACGGCATTCGATGGTGAACTGGGCTCTGAGATACAATGGTCGATTTGAGTTGAGAACGCTGTGTAGTAGACAAAGAGCGTTAAGTTCACGTCTGACATCTAACTTTGGCCACTTGAGTTGATCCCAGTAAGGCCCGATGTGTTGATCCCATCGGACATCGAAGATGAAGCGGATGCAGGAGTTTTGAACGACTTTGAGTATCCCGTTATTCGTCGGCTATTCCAAAAGTTAAGGTGCTGCAGTAATCGAAAAGCGGCACTATAAGCGTGTTTACCAGTTTGGCTCTAATTGGTCGTGGCAGAAAGTTGCGACAAGTCTTCAGTTGATGCAGCCGCGAATTATATTTTCGCGATGTGTGTTGCCTGCTCCTTCCACCGAAGAACGTCATTAACTCAGACACCTAGTATTTTGACTGATGATGTGTACTTGATCGGGGTTGGACCATCCAGTATGCCGGGCAGCGCTGATAGGTCAAGGGCTCTGATGAATGGTCTGCTGCCGAAGATGATGGCCTGGGTCTCGTCCAGGTTGAGCGAGAGCAGGTTGAGGGCGGCCCACACTCTAATCAAGACGATGTCCTTGTTGATTTTTGCGATATTCTTCGCGAGGTCGTGAACTGGACCGTGAAAGAAGATCTGAAGGTCGTCGGCGTAGATGTTGTAGTCGCTAGCTGCGAAGGCGTATCGAATATCCGAGAGGTAGAGAGTGAACAATAAGGGACCCAGGACGGACCCTGAGAGACACCAGATATTGGGTGTTCCCAGCTGGATTGGCTGCCATCGTTATTAAGTACGGCTTGGAGTCTGCCTGTTAGATAGGATTCGATCCAGCGCATCGCGTAGGAGGAGAAGTGTTGTCGGTTCAATTTGTTCAAGAGAGTGTGGTGGTCGACTGTGTCAAAAGCTTTTGAAAAGTCAAAGAGAACCATGATTGTTACGTGCCGATTGTCTGTACCCTGGCGGATGTAATCCGTAATGCGAAGGAGGGCCGTCTGAGTGCTGTAGCTCTTCCTGTATGCAGATTAAAAGGGATCAAGGAGTTTAAAAAGTTTCCAGAAATGCGTTGATTTGATTTGCGACAATGCGCTCTAACAACTTGGAGAGAGGACACTGAAGAGAGATAGATCGATAGTCGGAGGGAGAGGAGGGGGCTTTCACTTTAGAAATGGGTTTGATGAGTGCTTTTCTTCAGATTAGCGGGAAAGAGCTGTGCTGGAGTGAGAAATTGAAGATAGTACAGTCGGAAGAATTGCTGGAAAGGCCATGCGCAGTACTCTTAGCGAGATTCCGACTGCGCCCGAGGCTTCCGAGGAGGCTGCCCGAAGCGCGTTTAGAAGGGTGTCTAGCGAGATCTCTCGAAAGTAGAAGTTGTTGTCACTGAAGGTTCTACAGTCGTCGTCCTGTTGCGACGCATCGCATGGTGAATTGCGATTGCCGAAGGAGGAATAATACTTGTTTAGCTCGTTTGGTGTTATGACGAACGGGCTGTGATCATTCTTAGAGCGGAGAAACCTGAGCTGGCGAAGGCCTTTCCAGGCTTCGCTCGTGTTCTTGACATTATCAAAAGCTTCGGAATAAAATTTTCGCGTGGCGGTTTCGATGGCGGACTGGATAGAATTGCGCTACCTTTTGTATTCGGAGTGAAGGGTTGTTAGGGTGTCACTGTCGGCGTTGGGATCATCGCGACTGCCGTTAGCTGAAGCTTTGCGCGCTTAGATGAAGCGCTTCCATGCATTATCACGATGCCGCATTTCTTTCTTGACGTCGTCTGTTAGCCAGGGTGACATATTGCATCTGGGTTTGAAAGTTCGAAGAGGAGCGAGTTTATCAAGGGAGTCCCTTAAGATGGTGTTGAGGTATGATACTTTGAAGTCAATTGATGTAGATATGAAAGAGGTGTCCAGTTTACTGTGGAGAGATACGTTGTGAAGACGTGCTCATTGATGTTTTGGAAATCTCTTTTGAGAAGTTCATTAAAGTGGGGTACATCGGTCTTGCCATCATCACAGATCCATATAAGGTCATTACCAGAGAGAGATATGGATTCCTGCCCGAAATCTGTTATTTTTTCTTGGCGGTCGGCTATGCAGTGGTCAATGTGAGTGTCAGAGGTTTTAGTGTGGTGGGTCGCATTGTAAGGGACGACGAATAGGTCGTTACTTGTGACAAATTGGGAGAGAAATGACCTATCATGTGAGTGGGTGCTCATATCCAGGTTAAGATCACCCATTACAACGAAGTTGTTGTAGAGTGTCAGAAGCCGATGGCATGCTGTCGTGAATTTGGACACTTTTTATTCTTTTTCGGGTCGATAAAGTGCCGCTATGAGAATGTTGGATCCTTCTGTTCCGGAGTCTTCAGGGAAGATGAATTCCGGCCCATCTGAACAAATACCGGTTGAGGTGAGAACCACTGTGGCCTTGAGGGAGTGGTGTAAGTAAATTGCTACTCCTCCTCCAATGCGGCCCAGCCTGTCGCGCCGGAAAACTTTGTAATTTTGCAGTAAAATCCTGCTGTCTGGTCTGTCTAGCTTCAGCCAGGATTCGGAGACAAAAATGATGTAGAAATGCCGAGGGGAGACGCATTGTCTGAAGGTGTCAAGGTGATCACTTACAAGAAGGGATTGAGCGTTGATGTGAGCTATTTGAATGTTTCCACTGGAAGTTGATGGCGAAGCAGCCATTAGGTATAGTTCATGAGGCCAATCTTTTCTTCAATGCGCCGCTTAAGGATAGGACATTCCTTGCCGTCGGTTACTGAGATCTTGTAGTCAACGTTGTATCAACGTACAATCTTGCAGACTCGGCGCCGAGACCCCAGACTTCATATAAACAAATCCAACTCCGCGTGCTTTCCCACGGAAAACTGGCAAAGGAAAGACTTCTATGTCCGTCGCCCTGATTGGCTAATAGACAATTAATGTTACGCGCGCCTGGTCCACGAGACGCAACGAACAGACTCCCACAACACGTCCCTGATTGGGTAAAGGAACATTAAAAACCCAAAGTCCGCTTCTTTCCATACTCTACCACAAACGGAATTTTCAGCAAGAAGGTCCAGAGGATGGTTGGAGAAGTCAGTCTCCCGTCAACTACCATCACATCAAGTTCTTCTATCGAGTCTCCATCACAGGCTCCCGACAATCTTCATTAAGTTCAATCCCAGTCTTCCGGCAATCTTCTTCGATCCAGAGCTCAGTCTCCTGACAATCGCCACCAAGTATTTTATCAAGTCTTAATTTTGATCCGCGTACTAACCGCCTTATTGCAAGCATTTTCCTTCAAGTTTTTAATATACATATAACTTCGATCCCCAGTTCGAGTAGAAAGGTCGAGAATCTGTGTCTCACTCCGTACATTTGTATAGAGTCTCAAGTGCTTCTCACCGTGCACACATAAACGCATACTTCTCCGCATGACCGAAAATCTTGTGCAAGTGTTACCAGCGAGCGCACCAGGGTACCAGCGAGGGCCCTTCGCCTTACGAGCGTCAACCGATATTTTTACGAGCGAGCGCGCACGACCGTACGAGCGAATGTATACACAAAAACCAACACCAACAAATGTAAGCGAACCACATCATTCTGTCATTTTTCTGTATCATTCCTTTACTCTTCCGTTATTGTTAATTCACATAAAAATCCGACTATTTATATGTAATGAAACGTCGGTTAAATTTACATGAGCTTGTCGAATTATTCCTCAATACCGAAATATCGCGTCAATTCCTTGACTCTATTATTTCCCACGCACTACCTCTTTTTACCCTCAACCCCTGCTATTGCGCTAGGCGCGGGCACAAAAGAGGGAAATTAAAATATTATGCTCACGTCCGTTCCGGTTGTGACAGAACTTTTGGAGAGCGGCGTTCAGCCAGAGATAGGTAACAATGTAATCGAATAAAATCCAATTATAGATGATCCCAGGAATGTGTAATTGAACCTCATATTAATTACTCATTGAGCGGGTAATGGATAATTGAAACATGATTTAATTACACATTGAGCTGGTAATGGATAATTGGAACAAGATTTAATTACACATTACAGGCTTAATGGATAATTGGACTCTTTTAAATTAAAACTACATTGAGCATTAAATATGAATTGTAATTAATTTACAACTGTAATTTAATTACATTTGTAATTTAATTACAATTGTACTTTAATTACATATGTAATGTAATTACAATTTTAATTCAATTACATGTGTAATTTGATTACATTTATAATTTAATTAAATTACAATTGTAATTTAATTCTAGTTTTTATTTAATTATATTTGTAATTTAGATCCATTCATATGATTCGGATGGGACTAAATGTTAAAGAGACTATGTGAGGGTGCGGACCCTATCGGTACCCATGTGCGTGTCTTTGAGTGAAGATATGTGACTGTGTGAGTGATCATGCAAGTCACTGTGTGCTTACCTGGGTGAGTGCCTGCCTATCGCATTACGAGTGCGTGTATGTTTGTTCGCAAGCATGTGTGCATGCGTGTGTATGCGTACTTGCGCGTGTATGTCGAGCTTGTGTGGATGTGTGTATGCATGCACAGGTTGGTGTGTGCATGTGAGTCAGGCATGTGTATGTATGTGTGTTCGTGTGTGTCAAGCATGTGTGTATGGGTGTGTGTATACAAGGGCATGGGTACGTATGCGAATGTGGGTGTGCAGGTATGCGTGAGCCTGTCTGCATGTGTATGTATGCGAGTGTGTACGCGTGTGTGGGTGTGTATGTATGTGTGAGCCTGTCTGTATGTTTGTGTATGCGTACGTACATATATGCGTGCGGTCACGCAGGTGAGTATGTGTGCGCATAAGTACGCGTCCGTGAACGTGTTTGTCGGGCATGTGTATGTTTGTGTGTCTGTACGCGTGCGTGCGTGGGTAGGTGTGTGTGTGTGTACGCGTCCATGCGCGTGTGTGCAGTGTTGCCAACTTGGTGGTATTCCCGCCAGATTTAGTGTTTTTGAAAGGTGTCTAGCGGGACAATATATACGTCTAGCGGTTGGTGGAAAATCTGGTGGGTTTTGAAGAATTTTGCCTTTTTTTGGCGGAAATTTTGCGATTTGAGACCATTTCTAGCAATTGGTGGAAAATCTGGTGGGTTTTGAAGAATTTGGCCATTTTGTGGCGGGAATTTTTCGATTCGAAAAATTCCTGCCAAACAATGGCAAAACCTAGAAACATTCCAAATTTTCGGGCAATTTTCATTTTTTTTATAAAAATTGCAATCTATATGTCGCAATTTCGCGGAGGAACCTGAAAGTATCACTTTAAATATAAAAGCAAACAAAACATAAGTAAGTAAAAAGTAATTTGTTTTATTACATAGTATCACATTTTTATTTAATTATAATATCTTAATATTAAATATTTGGAATACTGCTATCATTGGTATTATTAGTTAATATTGCAATATTTTATATTTAATAAAGCGATGTTTTGTCGAAACCTCATTAAAACTAAGCCTCATCGAAACAAAAATCGATAATCTCATCGTCATTTTCATCCATTGTTTGTTGCGAGCTTGACTCGGCCGCTTTCTTCGTATAAGCTACTTTTGAACCGATTTTTTGTAAAACGTCTTGTGGCACAACGTAATTGCGAGAGCACTTGCCATTTATTTTTAAACCGAAACGAATTGTCAGGATCGCATTCGTCATTCTGATCGACATTTTATTCCGGATTTTATTTTTAACCAGATTAAGTTGGCTAAATATCCGTTCAACTTGTGCGTTTGAGTATGGTAAGATGAACATCGATAGTGCAAACGAGGCTAAATCACCGAATCGATTACTCCCGGATGCATCCCTGTATTTGCTTACCTCAGCCCAAAATGCACTCGTATCAGTTTTATTTGTCCAATCAATCAAATTGATTTTCGTAAGTTGCGATTCGATGGCATCGATGTCCCTTGATCCTCCTACATACGCGAGCAAAGGTATCAACGGTTCTTTAACGGCGCGCAAAACACTATCCACTGATAGCAGCGATATTTTTTTGAGGATCCCTACGTTCTCAGGTAATCTTTGTTTGAGCTGCTTAAAAAGGCTGAGTAAGAACGACTTGCATCGCTCACGAATTCCCTGTTCGTCATGGGAGTTCATTTTCCCATCCTTTTTGAGCTCAAGTTTTTTTTCGAATGAATGTCCCAAGTATGGTTGGGGATCGAGATAATCGTCGATAGAGTGCAGTAGCGGATCTACTCTACACGATGGCAACACGAGCTTTTTCGAAATTCCCTGGACTGCAATCGTGAGATCATTCAAACGCTTCACGTGATCGTTTTTCTCACTTTGGAAGGCTTTGTTTACGATTTGTATTTCTGATAAGGTTGGCTTCAGAAATAACAAGTACAGCATGTTTTTTTCATCGCAATACATGTTGTACAGAATTTCTGCAGTGTAGCATTTGTCGGAAAGTCTCGTCACATTGAAGTGGGTTTTCAATTCGAGCCACTGGTGTAGAGTTCTATCCACAGCCGCCTCGATCGAAAGCCATCTCGTGTTTGAAACTTGGAGAAGTTTCAACGGACGTTTACCACAGTTGATTGTTTCGTAAAGTTGCGCATATCTCATTTGACGCATCGCGGATTGTGAGAACCAGTTGTAGGTGTTGTGAATCAAAAACTCGAGGTTACGAGGAAGAGTATCGGTCATCGAATGTGACACCGCAAGCTGCAACGAGTGGCAGAGACAACGAATGAAAATCAGAGACGGAACTTCCGCTTTCAGATTTGCGTATACGCCGTTATTTATGCCGACCATTACGGAAGCATTGTCAGTTCCAATGGCCATCAAGTTTTTTAAATCTAATCTCATCTCCTTGAGACATTCCTTTAGTGCATTGACGATACCTTTGGCATTACATTCTTCCAGCTTGACCAGAGCCAGAAAAGTCGCGATCGTTTTTCCTTGTTTTTCGCTGTGGTAAATTATACCAATACCTAACAGCTTGTTCACGGATATGTCATTCGACTCGTCCAACAACAGACTGTATTTCCCGTCAGCGATATCGGCGAGCAACTCGTCGTTAAAGTGAGCACTAAGAACGTTTTTAACTATGTCGCTACATTTCGTTCTGTGCATTTTCATGCGTTTAGCCGCTTCACTGCCTTCGAAATGATGTTTGCATATTTTCCCCAAGTGGTCACACGATGCGATTGCGCTATGCGCACAGAGAAAAAGTGCCAGCGATCCTTCAGCAGCAGATGAGCTCGTCAATTGTTGCGGGAAAAACAATTTTTGTTGCCGTTGTGTGGAGAATGGCTCTGCAGCTTGAAGGTGTTTTTTTGTTTTGCCATGATTTATTAGATCGACATATTTTGCCATCAACTCGCATTTGCAAAACTTGCAATGGGCCTTAACGTCGTTGCCCACTACCTATTTGTCCATTAAATCATAATTTTTGTTTCATTTTTATGTTCATAAAATATACGTGCAATGGTGTAACGTTTTTCTCCAGAATATATATAGGTGTATATTATACCTGAACAATCCAATCTTTCAATGCAGGATCCGTGAGCCAGACTTTTCTGAAATTTTGGTCGTACTGCTTCCCATTGGGTTCTTTGCTCATCCTGAACGCGACTACGTCCAATTAATAATTTTCAATTCGAAAGACAGGAAATATTGTGTGAATCAAATGACTGTCTAGAAACCGGTAGCAAACGCACGTAATGATAGTGTCACAATACATGGGAAGATAGTCTTAAATCGATATTCGATATTATTGCAGCGAATGTGGCTGCTCAATTAGTGCGGGAAATTTAAAAAACGAAATTACCAAACTCGCATTATCCATTGTATTTCATTAATTTTTCTGGTGGGAAAGGATCCACAATCAATCCTCGATGATGGTGTGAAGAACGGGATGTTTTGAATTTTTTTTTAGCAGGAAAAGCAGAAGACTTCTGTTGATTTTTGGTGGTAAGCACGGAAAATTTGGTGGTTTTTGGTGGAAAATAATATGGAGGAGTTTAATGGTTTCTGGCGGGATTTGACGAGGCATCTAGTGGGCTGACCACAATCCGAGTTGGCAACACTGCGTGTGTGTCGAGCATTTTTTATGTGTGTGTGTACGCGTGCATGGGCGGGTGTTTGAGCAGGTATATATGCGTGTGTGTGTAGGCGTGCCCGCGCGTGTGTATGTGTGTGTACGCTTGCGTGGGCGGTTGTGCGTACGTGAGCGTGCATGCATGTGTGTGTGTGTGTGTGGTTGTGTCAGGATAAGGTACGATATTCGCTCACGATTGCGAGTAAAGGGAGCTGGTGCAGAGGTATAAAAAAAAAGAACGAATCATTTACAGTGTGATTTTGAAAATACATGGAAATTCAAAATAATAATATAAATTTATTTTCGCTATTCTCGGATTACATCAAAATATGCCGAAAATTTTCGATCCATGAAGAACTCCTCACTCTGCCTGCAGAAACCTTTTTTCGCATCTGAAAAATGGGGTAGATTGTTTAGATTCTAGTGCCATTCTTACACCGCAGGTTATGTCCTAGCGTAGTTCAAATACTACTAAGATAATTGACACAACTAGATAAAGTGTAATACCTTCAAAAATATGTTCCTGATGAATTGGCCTTGAATAAAACTCGTTTCTCGAAGTGAGGGTCAGTGAGCCTGTTATATTTTGGGATATCCATCAAGGTGGCATAACTAAAAAGTCTTTCGACGGGTGCTGATGATGGTTGCGGTGTGTTGTACCGTAGAAAGAATTTCCGAATGTGAGGAAAATCCTTCAACAAGTCGAGACTGGTATCGCATCGTGAAATATAGTTGCTGATTTCTATTGCAGCATCTCCGTGATGGAGAACTATATCGCGGTGGTCGTCTACCGAAGAACTTTCGCCGAAATCGAAAAAATCTTCTGGATCTTTAGGTTGCGCCTCTCGTTCAGCTCTCTGGTCATGTGCTGATTCATCGGATACAGCCTTCAGAACCAGTGATCGCACTTTTTCTCGCGTATCTTCGTCGAGGCATACCAGCCAACGAACTTAAAATCGCGGATGTGTGCCAGCCGCCACCGCCGCGAGCTTGCCTGCTTCCTCGACTCTAAGAAAGTGCTTGAAACGCGATTCTAATGAAGTTTTGATCGCGGCGAGCATAGGCTTACATGTTCTGATAATCTCTTGTCTTCTCAAGATTTATATTGTTCTCCGAAGGGACACCAACGTGGGCAGGAGGGAGGCATAGGTGCAGAAGTTCTCGCCTTGCAAAATGTCTGTTGCCACCGTCAGTGGCTGCGTACATTGCAAGTATTCTTCAATGTATTGGATGTCCCTATTTCGAGGTGGAATCCGAAGCTGGACTATTTCGTTCACATGACTATGGACTATTTTATCCTTGAGGAGAACAATTCTTTGCAGAGCATCATACAAAGAATGCCAGCGAGTTACGACGGACCGTAATAAAGCTTTGCCTAAGTACAGCTTCACTGCATCATTCGTCTTCGGAGACCTAAGTGTTTTCCACAACCAAATGCATCTGCCGATTGCCTCTCCAAGTGCGTCAGCGAGGTCTCGCGGCTCACTTATCGCATGGGCAATGTTCGTCGTTGCTATCAGGTGCAGGGCAGGTGTAAAGCTTTAACAAAGTTGGAGCCGTTATCGGTTACCGTCGCAACTATGTTATTTTGATCCAACCCAAAGGATGCCTGGATTTCTACAAGCGTAGCTGCGATGGCTTCGTGCGAGTGCGTGCAAGGAAAACGCCTGCATGCGATTGCAGCTGACTTGCGCTTAAGAGAACTTTCATCGATCTAGAAAATAAAAAAAAGGATAGTTATGATGTCACGAACCAAAAAAATTCTATGGATATATTATTGGATTCATTATAACAAACAATACTGCCGGTATTGCTGGATGGCCGATATTATATTTTCGACACATAGTATGTATAATGAAAATACCCGCTGGGCTGTTACTTCTATACATCGTCGAAGCATCCCGGTCCAAATATCCGCCGTAGTGCAAAAGTGTGCGATGTTTCCCGGTATATGTTTGGAAATTTTTGCGATTTTTTCCTCGTACAATGTATTTATTGTCGCACTAATTTTTCGTCGTGAAATGTGTTTGTTCGAAAAATCACCTTGTTTTACGCGGAAATCTGCGAAAATATTAGTTGGTTTATATGGCTGAATGAGCTTCTATAAGCACCGTTCTTAAGTGAGTAACTACCGTCAAATATTTTTCGAAAACTCGGCATTTCTACCGTTCTCAACGGTGCCAAACTTTCCAAGATGTACGTCGTAACATTTCGGTCGGAAACATCTTGCGAAAATGAACAGGTCGTCCGCTTGGAACATTGTTGGGGTTCGACGCTTTTCATCCACCTCCGTTTTATTTTGGCGTACGTCTTGTACTCATCATAAAGCTCGAGATGTACTCTCTGCAATTTAACAATTCATCATGCGTTATATGACAGTCTATATCCACAATGTTTACTATTGAGCAGTCTTCTTCTCTTATTCACAAAGCACTTATTATACGAAACCCTGTCTTATCGTACTTTCAAGTGGGTTGTAAAGTTTGACGATACGTCAAGTCTACCCGAAATGGTATTCAGCGGTCTGCAAATTTTGCAAACCGCATAAATAGTGGTGGGTTCAGACATGGCGTAGTCCACTGTAAAATATTTTCCATCCAAGTATGGCTTTTGCTTGCAAGCTTCGCAAAAAGGCCGCCGTTCGTCACGAACGGTCGCCGGAATGTTGGTTGGCAAATACTCATCGATACTGAGTTGGCTTAATGCAGCTGCTGCATTTTTTCCATCGTTATCTGGTTCCATCGCCTGACTAATCGGCTGATGATGATTCTCCGGAGGTGGCATTTTTTATTATTATCTCCTACGGTGAATGAAATAAAATGCGATTATGGTAATGGTTGAATAAAATCACCTGCCGAGGCAAATCAAATTTTAGATTTTTTATGCGTATTGAAAGAATTTCTCTCGATTTTTTTCAGAATTTTTTGTCCATCCACTAATAAAACATGATTTTATATGGTACGCTTTCCTGTACATTTTTAAAGTATTTTCAAAAAATTCTTCATATGTTATTGACCTTTTTGAGTCGAAAGCAAAAACTCAGT
This sequence comes from Ophion costatus, assembly GCA_951751655.1. Classification (NCBI taxonomy): domain Eukaryota; kingdom Metazoa; phylum Arthropoda; class Insecta; order Hymenoptera; family Ichneumonidae; genus Ophion; species Ophion costatus. Next base: position 10,840,182 of record OX632363.1, read on the forward strand.
GATTTTAAAGACTCGGACGTTTTTAATAATTTTTCAAAATATTTTCGAAAAAACCTTGACTAATTTAGCGATTTTTGAGACTGGTTCCATAGTCGGCGGGTATTTCCTTATATTTTTTCATAATTTTGAAGAAGAAAAAACATTTTTTTTCTAATGTAGTTTTACTATTACAGTCAAATGATCGGACATTATAATTTCTTAAATTCTAAACAATTTCATTCTATTCTAATCGTGTTGAACAAGCAAAACAACAACACAAAAATTTTCTTTTGAACGTTACGAAAAAAAATATAAGGAGAAATTCGTCCACGATGAAACCAGTCTTAAAAATCGTTAAATCGAAGTTTTTTAAATAGACGATTTTTTCGCTTTTGACTGAAAAAAAAATCAATAGACTGTTTGACAACGTCGGCAGCAAAATTGAGTCAAAATAATTCATATTTTTTATATAGGACCCATAGAATGGCCAGAAAAGTACGCAAAATTGAAAATATGATTGGTTTTTTTTCAGATGTATACAACGCCCACAATGTTTGTTGCCAATAGGGGATGTGTTCCCTCACTGCTCCAAATTAATATTTTTTTTTCACATTTCTACATATTCTTGAAATCTGAAGAAACAGAGGTCTAAACAACAATACCATCTAAAGCTTAATTTTTTTTCATTGTTGGTTTTTCCCCGGACTTCTGTGAATCAAAATCACATCACAAAATCGATGATTTGAAGATGAATACATTCGTCGATTTGTTTTAAATCTCAAAAAAACTTTGATTTAATTAACGATTTTAAAGACCAGTTCCATCGCGGCTATGCTTTTATTTTTTTCGTAATTCAATTTTTTTTTTCGTTTCTCACAGTCTAACTAAAGGAGAACATTCTCAGTGACATTCAGAACATTCGAAAATGAAATCGAATTCATTGGAAAAACTGAATTATTTTTGAATTACAAAAAAATGGAAGGAACAGCACAGCCGTTATGGAACTGGTTTTACAAACCATGAATTTTGCCAAAGTAATTTTTTTTATAGTAAACAATGTATTTATCTTTAAATCATCGATTTTATTCTTCAAACTGAAAAAAGCAGTAAAGATGTTCATGAAGAATTTCTTTATTACCGTGATAAAAAAGTACGGTAAAAAACGAACAATAAAAAAAGAGTGTACATTCAAACTTGCAAATTGCTTCCTCGCGATTCCGTACGATGCACAAAGTCCTTTATATGAGGAACTATTCTTCTTAATTTTGGTTTTCTGATTAAAGAAGCTTTGAGCATCGCGAGGAATCTCGAGGACGCAATTTGCAAGTTTGCACTTGCAGCTGCTTCTTGAGTAATTTCGTAAAAATAACAAATTTCACAAAATTTGAACCCGTTGACCGATTTTCTCCGAATTTGATAACAACATTCTTTTCAAATATTCTATTCATATTATAAAATGCTTCCCATTGTTTTAAATTTTCAAAATTATAGCAAATTATCACTTTTTTGAAATTTTTGAAAAAGTTCAAACTTCGTAAAATCCGAACCGTTTGACCAATTCTCTCCAAGATGTATACAAACTTTAATTTTATAATACTCTATTGAAGAAAAAACCAGCGCGATATCTTGACATTTGCAAAAACTAGAACCACTTGACGGTTTTTCGAAAATTTTGACAAATAAAATTAATAAAATCTGAACCGTTTGATCGATAATTTCCAAATTCAATAGCGACCATCCTTTCGTAATAATTTATTTACAAAAAAAATTGTTTCTAACTTGGTCACAGACATTTTTTTTTTATTCGAAAATGCTGTAAAATTTTTTATTTTTTAGTAGTAATTCTGATAAAATTTGGCAACGTGGAACACCTTCAAAAAAGTTGGCGTTCGGGTCTGAGAAAATGAGAAAACCAGTGGTTGAATATCATAGACACAGCACCGATGAGGTATGACGTATGTGCATGCGACAGTAAATCTCCATAAATGTTTTGAGTCTTTATTTGTCTATGCATGTGTCGCGCGGGGCTGGAGCGTGTCTACAAAAACAGCATAAAAAATGAAATATACGCGACAATGTATTATGTCAATTCAACATATATTCGGGTAAAAAATCATATTGATATATCATTTTCAATTTTTTTTCCATGTATGTGAAAAATATTTTATGAAAATGGATATTCGACTTATTTAATTTTTCCTTTGCGGCAAAAAGCTATGTAGTCGAAATATATAATATAAAAATGTTTGCCACAAAAAACTTAATATCCAATTTAGGGGGTGTACGCAAATTACGTAACGTAATTTGGGGGGGGGGGGTCCGGCCAGGCGTTCGATCTACGTACGTGGGGAATGGGGGGGGTGAGGTGAGGCGTTACGGTCCTGTTACGTTGTAGCGGCAGAGAGGGGCGGAGTAAAAATTGGGAAATTTGGCGTTACGTTATATGTGTACGCCTCCTTATTTCTGAAATATATGTCGAATACATGCAATATATATTTGTATATAGTTCACTTGCTTTTCCGTACGGGCGATTTTGTTCAGTTATTGTAATTACCGGATGTACTTGAATAACGGATTGATCTGAAATACTCAGTAAAGTAAATTACTTTATTGAATGCTAGTTACGAAATGGAAATATCTTACCTGTTAATACGTAGAAAAAAACGGGGTTGAACTCTTACAATGACGCTGCTGTTCACTGTTCACGTCGAAAATGTCGACTGATGCCACTGAGGCAGGTAGGGTAAACGTGCAAATACAGCGCCAATAGTCGCATGAGACGGAAGAACACAACAAACTAATTGTCAATCTTTGTCTGTTGGTATGTGTCTCTTGTCAGTAAAACGGGTGTTCAAGGCCACGGGGAAAAAATAATAAATGTGAAATATATGCGACAATATATTTTATAAATTCAGCATATATTCTGATTCAAAGTTATGTCAATAATCAGATGTAATTCTGTTTTTGTTTTTATAAATGAATTTTGTTTTTCAAAAATGAAAGCTAACCCTCAGGGGGTTTTTGGTGTCGCTGAATCCAAATCTGAAATCAGATTTTGAAAGATCAAAATGATGGATGCAATTAACGGATCGAAAGAAAGAACATTTTAATTTTAGGCGGATATAGTGGAATATAGCGTATGGAAAATTCGAAAAATCGTTTGATTCCGACACAAGTATCTTTTGTTTTCAAGGTCGTTAAATTCAAACCTAACGTAAGTTTTCACATATTTTCAACGGCGGATACAACATCGTGAGTAGTAGAGCTGGAGCGGTTCTAACTCAGGGATCTCAGGGGGGAGCGGGGCGGGGGAGTCGAGCGCGGGGAAGCCGGGGTATGCATGGCGGCGGGGGGGGGGGTCCTGCATGCGGCAGCCGAGTGCGGGGTTGTGGCGGAGGGGAAGGGGTGTGTTAGAGAGTGGGGAGGCTAGTTTTTGGTGACGATGTCTTCCAGGCGATAGCTGGACCCGCGGGCGAGAGGGGGAAGCCGCTGTCGACTCTGTGGGGGAGGGTGCATCATAGAGTCGCGGGTCCTTGAAAACCCATAAAATCTGATAATTTATTATCAATATTATAGATGTAAGTGGAGCATTTTTGTCTAGACTATTCACAGGAGTTTATATATATAAAAAAACTTATACAAATGTGTGTGCGCGCGCGCGCGTGTGTGTGTGTGCGTGTGCGTGCGTGCGTGTGTGCGTGTGCGTGCGTGCGTGCGTGCGTGTGTGTGTGTGTGTGTGTGTGTGTGTGTGTGTGTGTGTGTGTGTGTGTGTGTGTGTGTGTGTGTCAATGTTACAACCACCTCGTCCGAATGTCTCAAATTTTACGACTCTTTTTTTCTTACGTCGAGCGCCAGGGACCGTCATACCCTATCGCTTCGCATGTGCAACTCGGGTCTCATCATTCCCTCGGTCCACACTTGAAAACCCATAAAATTTTACGACAGCAAGCGACGAAGACAGTGATCCGGGGAAAAAATGCGTTTCCCTTTTACAGGGCTTTAGTTTTTCATCTCTGAATGAAAATATATACAGAGAGTGCAACGTCAAACCTTGATGCCGACACTTGAGATCATGCAGGTCTGGACAAGTTAGCCCCGTGGTTAAGGATTTTTTCTTCGTTAACACCACTCTCCAAGCTATTAGAATTTTTTTTTATTGCTCCGCTATTCAGAGCAAATACGATAACGCGGTGTTTATGTTTAAAAACTATAAACTTTCGGAGATCTATGGATCAGAGACCTTTTTAGGCTTCGACCGTGGACCACTTGAGCGCCGAGAGCCCATGAATTTTTTTTTTTCACCACACGCATCTCGACTGAGATGCTCTTTTATTTTTCCCGGCATTCCAATGCGATATTAGAAAATTCTCGTGGGTTAGTGATATTTTCCGAGATGATAGGGAAAGACGAAAAATGTCTAAAGGGGAAAACCATGTTTAGTGATCTGCTGCGCTCAAAAGTGTTCACACTTTCGATCGCGCAGTCAGTTAGTGAACATCACCTCTTTTGAGAAGCCTCGTTTCATCAAATATGGAGAGCAACGCGGAGAAGTCAGAACAAATCTTGCACGACCAAGCCGCGCTCCTAAGTTCATTCGAAGATTTTGCTGTGTGGGAACAACGGTGCGTTGAGTTGATAGAAGAATTGGAAACGCAAAGCCGCATTAAGCGCCCGCGACTATCAATTGGACTTCAACAGTCATTGATAGCCCAAATAGCGCGGCTGGAAGGGTTGAGGAATTCTGTGCGTAATAATTTTATACACACGGGTGCAGGACACGGTCATCATGGGCTAATCTGGCGAGCAATTGACACATCCTTCAATAGTCGAATATTGACCGGTTCCGTAATCAATCGCGACCACATCGAACCACGGAAATTTCTCAACGATGCTCGCGACTTAGTGCTTCAACATGTGCAAAATAGTATCTGCAAACACAACAGTATTAAAATTAATACAGTGTTTAATGGCGAATTCGCGAGTGGAGACAAACATGCCAATAAAAGTGTCAACACGCGAAACTGTGAACTATTTAACACAAGCGATTTGAATGAGTGGTACCAGCAACGCGTTATGGAGCTATTAACCAAACTCGATGAATTTCAAGAACGAGATAGTGGCTGGGCTTTGCGGAAAATACTTAACCTCACGATAAATGTGAATAAGTATAATCCGATGCGTGCTGGGTGCTCCATATCATTGCCGCGGGAAATAATGATGAAGAGGGCTGTGGTTAACGTCAAATCGAACGATAATGCATGTTTCGCATGGGCAGTTGGCGCTGCTCTACACCCAGCTGAACGAAACAGTGACCGTCCGTCATCTTACCCACATTACTCAAGCATACTGAATCTACAGGGCATTCAATTCCCGGTAACCATACACCAAATAAAAAAATTTGAGCTGGAAAACAATTTATCCATCAACGTGTATACCACAACCACCAAAAACGACATTGTTCCAATACGCGTGACTCAAGAGAAGAAGGAGAAGCACATCAATTTGCTGTACATGCAAGATACTGAGGACAACAATGTGGGGCATTTCGTATGGATCAAGAACCTGTTGAGACTCGTGAGGGCGCAACTGAGCAAGAGGGAGCATAAAAAATATATATGCGATCGGTGTGTAAATTTAGCATTATGAGTACAAAATTATATATCTACTAAAGGAGAAAATTGATAAAAAAAAAAAATCTTGTTTGTTTTGCAGGTGTTTGCATTACTTTGGTTCCGAGGAAAAATTGCAATCGCACGAGGTCGATTGTGGAGCAATAAACGACTGCGCGATCCGACTACCGAATGACACCAACAAGTGGCTCCAATTCACCAACTTTAGCCGGAAAGAGCGACATCCCTTCATTGTGTATGCCGATTTGGAGTGTGTTTTAGCAAAGACTGATAAGAAGAACCAAGCAAAAGATATGTATCAACATCATGAAGTGTTTAGTATAGGATACTACGTGTGTTGTACGTATGATCAAACACTATCTTCATATCACTCACGTCGCAGTGTCGATTGCGTTTCGTGGTTTGTCGAAGAACTGAAAAATCTAGCATTGCGCATAAAAGAAATTTTCTGCGACAACGTCCCCATGATTTATCTGACACCGAGAGAGTGGGCCAGTTTTCGCAAAGCGACCCAATGTCATGTATGCAGGAAACCATTCGCGCAAGAAGATGTACGCGTTCGAGATCATTGTCATCTGACTGGACGCTATAGAGGCCCTGCCCATTCTAATTGCAATTTAAACTACAAGCAGTCATTCTTCATTCCCATAGTTTTTCACAATTTATCCGGTTATGATGCACATTTTATAATCAAGGAAGTAGCCACAGCGTTCGAAGGAAAAACCGATTTGCTTCCAATCACAAAGGAGAAATACATCTCCTTCACGAAGCATGTTGAAATTACAGACGATTCAAAACATAAGATCCAATTGCGTTTCATCGATTCATACAAATTCCTCAACACCAGTCTCGACAAATTAGCCTCATTTTTGACCGAGGGCAAACTCAAAATTTTACGCATGCAATCGCCAACGCTATCGACGGACAATTTCAATTTGCTGACGCGAAAAGGGGTCTTCCCTTATGAGTATATTGATGACGTAACCGAGCTAGACGACACTTGCCTACCACCACGTGACGCCTTTTATAGTTCCCTGACAGATGCTACAGTATCCGAGAGTGAGTATGCACATGCTGAGAAAGTTTGGGAGCGGTTCTCCATTCGAACGCTGGGTGACTATAGCGATTTATACTTGAAGACAGATGTCTTGTTATTAGCTGATAATTTCGAAAACTTTCGAAATACGTGCATTGAGAGCTATGGCCTAGATCCCGCGTATTACTACACATTGCCGGGGTATACCTGGGATGCAATGCTAAAACACTCGAATGTCAAGTTTGAATTACTAACCGACATCGACACAGTTTTATTCGTTGAACGGGGTAGACGCGGTGGTCTCAGTCAATGCTCAAACCGACATGCACACGCTAATAACAAGTACATGGAGTCGTTTGATCCATCGAAAGCATCGTCATACTTGATGTATTTTGACGTCAACAATCTGTATGGATGGGCAATGTGTCAACCTCTGCCAGACGCAGATTTTCGATGGGTCAACGACGTGTCCAAGTTTGATCCATCTTCCATCGCGCTAGATTCACCGACAGGCTACATCCTTGAAGTCGACTTGGAATACCCACAATCTCTACATGATGCGTACAAAGACCTACCGTTTTGTCCAATACATGAAAAACCGCCGGGTAAGCAGGGGGAAAAGCTGTTAGCAACCGTCTGTGATAAAAACCGCTACATCATTCACTATCGAAATTTACAGCAGTGCTTACGCCATGGACTTTGCCTTACGAAAATCCATAGGGTATTACAATTCACACAGTCCCCATTGCTACGTTCATATATCGAGTTAAATACACAATTTCGAACGCAAGCCAAAAATGATTTTGAAAAGAATTTATTCAAATTGATGAACAATGCGGTGTTTGGCAAAACGATGGAGAATGTGCGCAATCATGTACATGTAAAGCTTTTGACCAAATGGGAGGGCAGATATGGTGCAGAGGCAATGATTGCGAAGCCAAACTTCCACAGCCGAAGTGTTTTTTCGGAAAACCTTATTGCTGTAGAATTGCGCAATCTCGAGGTGAAATTCAACAAGCCGATATATGTGGGTATGTGCATCCTCGACATATCCAAAACGTGCTTGTATGGATTTCATCACGAGTATATGATACCTCTGTATCGGGATAAGTGTAAAATCATGTATACCGATACGGATAGTCTCATATATAACATTGAGAGCGATGATATGTACATGGACATGAAGCGCGACATTGTAAAATTCGATACGAGCGATTATCCGGTGGACAATAGGTATGGCATGCTGCTTGTCAACAAGAAGGTACCCAGTCTCATGAAAGACGAATGCAATGGTGCAATTATGACCGAGTTCATTGGACTTCGATCGAAAATGTATGCGACACGTGTTGAGGGTAAGAAGGACACTAAAAAAGTCAAAGGTGTCAAGAGCAATGTTGTGGCTAGGACAATCACGTTTGACGATTATGCCCGATGCTTGAAGGAAGACATTGAAATGATGCGTAGTCAAACGTGTATTCGATCGAAGTTGCACAAGGTCTACACCATTCGTGAGACGAAAATCGCTCTAAGTCCTCATGATGATAAGCGGTATATCATACCTGGGACCTCTGAGACCCTACCATGGGGGCATTACAGCATACCGTTGTAACAAACTATCATGCATATAAACTCGATGTAAAATGGTGTACATTTTTGTAAATACTTGATGTATAAAACTTGTGAAAATTGTGTATGTTTTTGTAAACATTAACTCGATGTAAAACTTGTTTGTTGTATATATTTGATTTTGTAACAATGGACTTTGGTAAGTAAAGGAAAGGGCTTTAGTAATCCATGTGTACCCATTATTTCCCGCATACACTGTTCGAGAGTAGGGGGAAGAAGGGATTGGAGGAAGAGAAAACGCCTGCTGTGGCGCACCACGTTGACGGGTAGAAAGAGAGTCATAAAAGTCTAAATGTTTTTGGCCTTTTTTATTGACGACTACAAATCAGATTTACTTATCCAACTATTGTGCGCATTGTCGAAACCCAGCCATTTTACAAACATTCGATGACCGCGCTCCTTTAAATTTTTTTCTATGAGATAGATATCGGGGTACTTGACACGGAGAAGCTCTTGTTCGTAGAAACCACCGGCGATGGGTTCATCTTTATGGTCCTTCAAACGATACGTCACTGGATGCGTTTTCTTCACACGAGATACCGTAAATATTTCCGTTGTCCAATTTGGCGTGTAACCCTTTTCGAAAACACTCTTAAATTTGCTGATTCTCACTTTATCGCCAATGGTGAATTTCGGTGGTGTTTTTATTGGCGGCTGAGTCTTATTGAAAACTTGCCGCAATATTTCCTTCTCATTCTCCGCGTTGACATTTCTCGGTTTCATCTTAATGGTACGGTGTACGGAATCATTATATTCAGCTACTAGATTATCAAGAATATCGATCCACTTATAATTACCACGAAGACTAAACTGCATCCACATCTTATTTTTCAATGTACGATTGAAACGCTCGCAAATGGATGCCTTCAAGTTGCTATATGTTGAATATATGTGAATATTGTACTGCTTCATGAGGGCCTTAAAGTCACAATTGTAAAATTCTTTTCCCCGATCAACGTGTAAGTTCTGCGGTACGCGTCCCTTAACGAGGATCGACTTCATTGCAGCGGCTGCATCCGTACCACTCTTACTCAGCATCGGCACGGCCCAGGCGAATTTTGAGAAGGTATCGATGACGGTGAGGAGAAATTTGCGTTTCGAGTTTTGCCGCGCGTATGATGACAAATCGACGAGATCAGCTTGCCAGGTCTCGTCCAAGCCACGGATGTCCACATGTCGACGCGGATAGTTTCGTCGAGCAGGCTTATGTAGCTCCAGCACGAGAGCGCTCTTTTTCTCGTTCATTTTCTAGTCCACTCAGTCGCGCATCCAGTGCAGCAATGGTCCGTGAATTACGAATCACCAAATCTTGTAGATTTTTGACATTGGCCTCGAGTGTCTTTCCAATATCTCTGATCGTAGCTTCAAGTTCATTAACCAGCAACTGATTACTCTCGTTCATTTCTTTGCGTATGTTCTCAATGATAGTTCGGGATCTTTTGTGTAAAGTATTTAGAGTGATGGCGTCGTCTTCCCCTTCCGGATTGGCAATGTTACACAATCGCTTCAGCCCCACGCCATAATGACCATCTGCCGTGGTTTTAAACGCAATCCCAGGTCGGCCTGGAGGACCTTGCTTACTGAGGAGTACACTCTGACGCAATTGGCGTCCAAACACATCGACACTCATGATGAGAATGCATAAATTTTCCGACGCCGAGTTAATAAATTATCTCAGCTTCACGCAATTCCTCGATAATTGATATAATTTCATTCGCATGGGCCGTATTTCCGGCTGCTTGTGATGCCAGAAGTAGACGAAGACGGTCTACCAGCTCATTGGGATTGTCCCAATATACATACTCCAATTGAGCGTTTTTTCTAGCCAGCTTATACGTTGGCACACCCTTCCCCACGTGGTGATCGGCTATATTTGCAATATAAGTGTTGAATTTGTGACAGGTATTACGTCGTATGGCCGCACTAGGCTTATAAAATTTTTTGTGAGCATTCGTCGCAATGACAATTTTTTCATAGTTTTTCAAATCGTCTGGTGTGAGAGTTTCGATATTAGGCACTTTTTTAAACAGCAGCTCAGTTAATCCAACAGTTTTCGCATAACTCGCATCTCCCACACGAATATGTTGAGAGTCGAAATTTATCGGAGAATCACCAATCATTAATCGGTTGTTTGAGAGATTCCGCACACCATATGATACATCCAGGCTTGCTTTTCTATTTGTTCGTAACAGCAGGAGATATTCGGTGATTAAGTCATCGACATTTTGTGACTCATCATCATCATCCTCATATATCAATTTGAAAGAATCTTGTGTTTCACTATTGAAGGAATCGTGTGTCTCGTTCTTCAATTCATGTTTCACACTATTTATCGCATCTCCTTCTTTATCGTCGGCTTTTTCATCCTTGATTTCCTCCTTCGCCGGCTCACCGTTTTTGTATGACACCAATTTCTCCAATGGTCTGACTATAGGCTTAAAGACATCTCGCATTCTCTGCTCATCACTCTCTTTGCCAATTTTCATCATTCGATGCTTTCGTCTGATTGCATCGCTCGCCTTGGCAATTGCACGCAATACATTTTTTTCTCTCAACAGTTGTTCGCTCTTGATGTTGTCACTGTCGACGCGTGCACAATACTGCCTCTTGAACCACCAGCGACGAGTCATTTATCAATGGTGAGAAAATCATCAAAACCTTGTCTATATCGACCCTCGTTCATATTGCTATCTTTGTCGATCGTGATAAATGCATACTTGTCGGAATTCCAGCATTTCATGCACATGTTTTTGAAGCATGTATAAGTCATATCCGTATTAACGTGATCGTTGTACACATGTTTGAGATTCATATCATCCTGCTTGAAAAGCACCACGGAATTTGCATTATCTCTCACGAGATGTTTGGGGATACGAGTGTACGTCTGACAAAGATAAAAACTGTCTACAATCTCGTGTCTTCCCATGGAAAAGAATGCTCTAACATTATCCTGCTTTTCGCACGCAATATCATCAAAGATGAATATAGAGTGGGACCGTGCATCACTTGGTGCAATCACTTGTTCATGCTCATTGAATGGATTATATGTAACTCCATGCACAGGTTCAAGTAATTGTTCGAGCAACTTGTACTTTGGTTGCTTCAGCGACTTGGAATACAAATAAATGTTCTCAAATCTCAAGCCATTGGGATGGATGATGAGAGTGAGCAAAGCATTGGTTTTTCCACAATTTGATGGTCCACAAAACACCGCACGTATGCTATCCGGCAATAACTGTCCATGACGCTTTTGTCTCTTCTCCCGGCCATCTTCGACAAATTCATCGAAATTTATCACGGGAAGGCTACCTCCGTGAGTTTGCTTCTTGGATGCCATCTCGCACAGGACTAACGGAAAAATCATATAAATAGCATTTTTATACGGATTCGCCGTCAGTCGAGTATTGTCTTTAGACATGATCGTTCATAGCGGTAAAGGTGTCGTCAATCGCCTAATCAACAAACTACCCGTTGAATTGCATCTGCCTGGTTATCAATATTGCGGACCAGGCACAAAGTTGGCCAAGCGTCTTGCTCGTGGTGATCCGAGCATTAATCCATTGGATGCAGCTTGCAAACACGATATTGCATATTCGAAAAATCCGGATAATCTTGAAGCGAGACATTTGGCGGATAAAGTGTTGGCTGAACAGGCTTGGCAACGCGTTAGTGCGCGAGACGCTAGTATCGGTGAAAAAGCCAGTGCTTGGGGCGTGGCAAATATTATGAAGACAAAGAGAAAATTTGGTATGGGGATAAAGGCCCGCAAGGGTGGCGTTTGTTTGAAAACAATAATTGGCGCTGCGAAGAAGACAATGATTCATAGTGATGATCCACATAAGATTATTAAATCAGCTCTAAAGGGTGCTCGTGCAGCTGTAAAGATGCAAGGTGGTAAAGTACGCACACCTCGAGTTCTACCTGTACCCCATAAAATTGGTGGTTTATTACCGTTCCTCGTGCCTATTTTTGCGGGTCTTAGCGCTGCGGGTGCTTTGTCAGGTGGTGCGGCGAGCATAGCTAAAGCGGTAAATGCTGCTCAAGCAGCTAAACGTGAATTGGATGAAAGTAAGCGCCATAATCGAACAATTGAAGCGATCGCATTGGGTAAGGGCTTACATCTGAAACCATATAAGCAGGGATTGGGTCTTCATATTAAGCCAAAAAACTAGAAGTTACGCTACCTCACCGACCTCTCACCGACATCGATCTTCTCAAATATGCGAAAATCCTAAAAATTCCACATTTTCGTGGACACATGCGCGATACTTTGCCAGCGAGCAGGCCCCTCAAATGTGAAGCAGCAATCGTAAATTTGGATGAAAATGTTGGTCCTGGAACACACTGGGTCGCTTACAAAAAGACTGGGTGGAAAGTCATGTACTTTGATAGTTTCGGCAACCTTCCACCACCATCCGAACTCATGAGATATTTTCGTGTTGGTAGCGTAAATTATAATTATACTGGATATCAGGAGTATGATACGATTGAATGTGGACATTTGTGTCTCAAATTTCTTTGTCAACAATTACAGCACAAAGACAAATATACACTATATATAGGGGGGAAATGACGTGGAGAATTCAGTTGTTAATTTACCAGCATCATGGATGAAAGTTTAACATTGACCATATCTGGCTCATCATCCATACTCGAGGTGCAATACTTTCCCCCCATCGAACTCTCGCCTCACAAAAATTATACTCTCGGTCTCGTGGAATTGTTGACTTTCAACTCTATTCCCAATATCGACGATGGTCACGATAAACTTTACGTGGGAGAAGAGGTGTTGACGATACCTACGGGTAGTTATGAAATAGAGGATATCGAGACGTTTGTACAAGCAGAGCTCTCGCGTAAAAACATCAGCATCAGCATTAAACCCAATAATAATACGCTACGCAGTGAGATCGAGTGTGATCATGATGTAAATTTTGAGCCGACAGATTCTATTGGACATCTACTAGGCTTCACCGCACGCAAATTGGAAGCCAATAAAACACATGAATCTGACCTTCCTGTAGCCATTCTCAAAGTGAATGCCCTACGCGTTGAGTGCAACATTACCGCTGGTACCTATATTAACGGACAAAAAGTACACACAATTCATGAATTCTTTCCATCTGTGCCACCGGGCTATAAGATCATTGAAGTTCCCTCACATGTAATTTATCTGCCGATCACAAGTCGAACGATTGATACGATACAGCTTCGCATAGTGGATCAGGACGGTGATTTGGTAAATTTCCGCGGTGAAGTAATCACCATACGCCTGCATATAAAGTCGTGATGGGTATAGTTTTCAATAGATCTTCCAATAACAATAAACGACCATGGATAAAAACGATCAGTCGTCGGCCAGCGCCCAAAGTGCTAACACCTCAAAACGTGCTACTCTTGAAGAGTTTGGGTCTCAAAGTGCGTGGCGAAAGCGTGTAAAAAATTATTTAGTCTGTGCTCTGTGCATCTGCTGCGTGAAATGGAAGAAGACATCGTAGACATTCAGACACCCGTGGTCTTTGATGAATCCATCATCCATTGCGAGATTCACGCTCGTCAGCCATATGCATCTTAAACCTTCAATAACAGCGATGAAATCCGTATTGCCATCCAACATCAAGACCTCTCCATCCTGCCAAGCAAGAGAGCCAAGCAATGCCATTTTTCATTTGTTTGAGGAAGTGCGATATGAATTGAATGGCATAGAAATCGATCGTAATAAGAATGTTGGCATTACGAGTGTAATTAAGGGATATTCGTCTCTCTCACCGGCCAAGAGCTCTATGCTCGAGGACACTGGATGGCTCGACGTCGAAGGGACCAAGCAGATTGTAGATGTATCGGGAAACTTTGATGTGTGTATACCGCTCAGCATGCTCCTCGGCTTTGCCGAAGATTATCGTAAAATTGTCGTGAATGCCAAGCACGAGTTGATTCTCACGAGATCAAAGACCGATGATAATCCCATTGTACAAACGGCCGCCGAAGACTACAAACTCGTATTGCATAAAATAGAATGGCTCGTACCGTATGTAACAGTCTCGGATCAGCGAAAAATTCAGCTGTTAAAGTTTCTCGCCAAAGATGCACCAATCTCCATGAGTTTCCGAACATGGGAACTGTATGAATATCCATTGCTGCCTGCCACCTCTAAGCACGTGTGGTCTGTGAAAACTTCGAATCAACTGGAGAAGCCACGTTATGTCATACTCGCGCTGCAGACGGGACGGAAATATAAGAAACAACAAAATGCGAGCCACTTTGATCATTGTAACCTGAGCGATGTCAAACATTACCTCAACTCACAATGCTATCCATATGGAAATTTGAATTTGAACATTGACCAAAATCAATATGCTCTACTCTACGAGATGTACGCAAACTTTCAACCGACCTATTACAACAAAGAGGCTGAACCATGGCTGAGCAGGATTGAATTTTTAGAAAAAGCCCCCCTCGTTGTCATTGACTGCTCAAAACAAAACCATTCTCTCATGTCCGGCCCTGTTGACGTGCGTCTTGAGTTCGAATTGAAAAATAATATTCCGCCACAAACTTCAGCTTACTGCATGATCCTCCATGATCGCATTGTCGAGTACAATCCAATCAGCGGTGGGGTTAAAAAATTGGTATAAAATCATGCTGATGATTCGCACCCGCATCAGTCAACATGGAGCTTATCGTCGATGTACAGGGCTTCAAGAGACCCACGAACAAATTTGTCCTGAAGGAGATGTCCATCATCAAACTCCACGACAAGGATGCTGAACCGCTGACGCTGACCTTCGACGCACCATTTGCATGGGACTCTCTACCGGCCAAGTACAAGCTGACAAACAAGTGGTTGGAACGCAATTTCCATGGAATACGATGGGAACACAGCGGCATACCGTACGAGGCAGCTAGAACGACAATTCGAGGAATCTTGCAAGGAGCTCCTACCATCTATGCCAAGGGATTCGAGAAGTGCTCATGGCTATCGAGATTCACGGATTCAGCAACAAAAGTCATCGATCTGGAGACTCTGGACTGTCCATCGCTGCAGAAGTTGCCGAAAATCACGAAATCCAAATGCCCGCATCATTCCTCCAGCACGAAATACAATTGCGCCCATGCAAATGTAAAATCACTGAAAAGCTGGTTGAGTGTATATGAAGCGTTGTGTGAGCGAGGGTTTTTTTTTTCAAATGAATAAAAACATTTTGAACAAATATCGTTCTCTCCAGTTATTTCCTATATCTACGGCGAATACAGTTTGACGAAATTTTTCTTTTTTTACATTATATTCGATGAAAAAGTTTTTTTTTGTACACTTTTACATAGCACTAAGCGTTGAAAACTCTACCATGATGACTGTGATGCAAACAGTCTTTGCACTCTACGATGGTGACGATGCCAGCTGCCGCTGAACTCGTTGTTTCCACCGGGCCTTCACGAGCGTTCTTTTCCACCATACTCAGACTCGAGCGTCGAAAACTCTACGATGATGATGATGACTGTGATGCAAACAGTCCTTGCACTCTACGATGGTGATGATGCTGGCTGCTGTTGAACTCGTTGTTTCCGCCGGGCCTTCACGAGCATTCTTTTTCACCATACTCAGACTCGACGGAACTCGACGCTGTTGTATTTTCCACCAATGTACTTCATGTAGAGTTGACCATTGCGTGCCAGTTACAGCATACTCTCGAACATTTTCACATCTTGATCGAAGGCCTTTACCATCCGCGCTGGCAAGACGACGGCAAACTCATTTGCAACATCCACGATGTAGCGTTTTCCAGACTTGGTCTGTACAGCTCTCATGTCCGTGATTTGATGATCCGTATGGACGTGGAGTTCTGACAGCTTCTACGTTGGGAGGAATTCCGCCATCAGGCTGACTTTGTTGATATTTGAGAGATCCATTTTCACTCTTTTTCAAAGTTGTTTTCGGAGAAGTTGATGGTGCGGTGGAATAGTGCAGTCTGAGCTTGGTCCATGAAATCATAAGCTCCCTCGTAGGCCCTCCACTCAGATTTTAAAAACTTCTCCCCACTTATCCAATCATAGGCATGTTTAACAGGTTCAAACACGTTCGAAGGACCCCGCACGTAGAGCATTTCCCCCCTCGCAACACTTTCCACAGTCCCGACGTTGGGGTGGGGGACCATCAATGTGATCCTTCATCTGTGGCGTATTATAATGCTCCATGCATGGAAGATACGATATCACTTCACTATCGTTCCGATGATGCTCCGGCAAACGATCCCACAGTAAACCAATAAAGTTACCCCAATACTTTAGGAGCAAGAGCTTTGGAACTTGTTCGAGCTCGTTTTTGGTCAAGTCCAGGGGGTGCTTGGCCGGATGCACTGCGTACATACTCGCACATCTGAACATCTTGACGTGATGTTGTGGAATGAAACCTCGACGGATTGAAACTTGTTTTGGAATAACGCTGCAGCTGCATGCAATAAATAAAGCATTTTATGGGCTTTGAAGGGCCACCCTTCATATGGGAACTATCGTTATCTCACTCCCGAAAATTTTCCTAGCCATAGATGGGAGTTACCCCCCCCCCCCCCCCCATACACACGCACGCACGCACACACGCACGCACGCACGCACGCACACACACACACACACACGCGCGCGCGCGCGCGCGCACGCACACACACACGCACACACACACACACACACACACATACACACACACACACACACACACACACACACACACACACATGCACACATTTGGCTAAGTTTTTTATATATATAAACTCCTGTGAATAGTCTAGACAAAAATGCTCCGCTTACATCTATAATGTTGATAATAAATTATCAGATTTTATGGGTTTTCAAGGAACGCGACTCTATGATGCCCCCTCCTCCACAGAGTCGACAGCGGCTTCCCCCTCTCGCCCGCGGGTCCAGCTATCGCCTGGAAGACATCGTCACCAAAAACTAGCCTCCCCACTCTCTAACACCCCCCACCTCCTCCGCCACAACCCCGCACTCGGCTGCCGCATGCAGGACCCCCCCCCCCCCGCCA
Organism: Ophion costatus; assembly: GCA_951751655.1. NCBI lineage: Eukaryota > Metazoa > Arthropoda > Insecta > Hymenoptera > Ichneumonidae > Ophion > Ophion costatus. The sequence continues at coordinate 10,857,487 of OX632363.1, forward strand.
TGCATACCATGGCTTCCCCGCGCTCGACTCCCCCGCCCCGCTCCCCCCTGAGATCCCTGAGTTAGAACCGCTCCACCTCTACTACTATCGTGCATGCAAATCAAAAATATAATTTCATTTCGAAAAGAGTGAAATGAAACTATAACCTATAAATAATAACCGAGAATACTTCGGTTTTTAAAACCAATGAATTCACATCTGGAGTTAAATTTTCAAAATTCATAATGGTGGATAAAAAACAAAATTTAATTTCTTTGACATAAAAGCTGATGCTCGGCGGTTTTGGGGTTGCTAAATTCAAACTTCGTTTCAAATAATGAATTGGAACCTAGCAACTTCAAAATGGTTTCTACAAATCTCAAAACTTGTCAGATTAGGATGAAACTGGTGCTTCTCATCTATTTCACTCAATCAAACTATGATTTTGTTTAGTAAAGTTGGCGCGATCGTTAGATTTTTTCCTGATTTTTTTCTTTAATGTCTCATTAGTTCAATTTTTTTCAATTCTTCGCAGACGTGTCAAAGCTCTTTTGAATTTTGAATATTTACATTAACGTTGGATTGAGTGACGTCAACAACTTTCGAGTGACAGATTTCGTTTTAATAAAATAACATCTAACTTTTTTTGGTCCGCCATATTTCTCCGCCATTTAGGATTTATAAAATTTGATATGGGATATGAATTCAGTGACCCCAAAATCCCCGAGGGCAAGATCATATTTCAATGTAGCATTCGATCTTTTTTTTTCGAAATTTTCGAAACAATGAGAATATTGATTTTTGAATTGTATTTATTGTTGCGTTCAATAAATTGTACGATAAAAACATATTTTTTTTTTAAATATGAATCATTTTTTTGCATTCTTGTGTTATTGCTGACGTATGTGATGCAACATACGTCAGAATATCATAACAGAATCAATTGAGGGGTTACGTGCGTTTCGAAGCAAAAAAAATGTTCTCTATTTAAAGAAATATAATATATGAATTTTTCAATTCAAAATGGTAAGCACATATAAGAGAAATAATTCAACAATATTTTGAAAAAATTCATCTAGAAATTTGGAAAATTCAGCCAGTGGGATCTGGTTTCCGGAGACCCCTAAAAAAACGGTGAACACAATTTCTCAAAGATTAATGCACCTCTCTTATTAAAATTTTGCACACTTGTTCAAAATAGCATTGACTAATGATTGAATGAAGGTTTTTTTATTTCGATTGCTACTAATTTTACGAGACTATACGCAGTATAAATTATACCAAACGTTGAACTATTTTGCCTACCACTCGGCTAAAAAGTAAAACTTCAATTTAACAAAAAATCCTTCGTCCAATAACTAGTCAATGCTATTTTGAAGTCTGCAAAATTCCACTACTATTGATGCGTTCGTTTTTTGGAAATCGTATCCACCGTTTTTTAGGGGTCTCCGGAAACCAGGTCCCACAGGCTGAATTTCCCAAATTTGTTAATGAAATTTTTTCTAATTAGCTTTGAAATGTTGCTTTTTTATGTGCTTAACATTTTAAATAAAATAATTTATATATTATATTTTTTTAAATACAGAAAATGTGCTTTTTGGGCTTCAAAATCCACGTAACCCCTTGAGACAATATTATCACGTTTAGGCTTGGTGCCGATTTCTCCCACGATTCCCGTATTCTGCCGAGGTGCCCGTTTTTCCCCACTGTCCATTTTGCCCTGTCCACCTCCCCCCCCCCCCCCCCCACAGAGTGTACGATACCGCGCATCACACCAGCCTAACGCTCACTGCAAACACGCGCAGTCACTCACCTTGTTACTCACACAGTCACCTATCTAGGCGCACACACAGGACTTCGGAGAGGAATAACCACACCCACATTCATTTATGCCCACCCGCTCACAACCGCTCTCTAAGGGCCGGGCACAATCCTCATCCAGACACAGTCTTTCGCACATTTACTCACATTATCATCAAATAATTTAAACTCTATAAACGTAATTAATTTGAAAAAGTAACAACGCAATCACAAAAGGAATTGAATTACCATTGTAATTAAACAAAAATTATAATTAAATTACAAATGTAATTAAATTGCAAAAGTAATTATAAATTACAAATGTAATTAAATTACAAAAATATTTTAATTACAAATGTACTTAAATTACGAAAGTATTTCAATTACAAATGTAATTGAATTGCAAAAAGAATCCAATTACAAATGTAATTAAATTACAAACGCTCGAAGTAATTTGTAATTAAATACATTCTGATCACAAACGCTCGAAGTGATTTGTAATTAAATAATTTCTAATTACAAACGCTTGAAGTAATTTATAATTAAATAAATTTGAATCACCAATGATCGAAGGAATTTGTAGTTGAATGATGTTTCATTTCAAACGCTAAAAGTAATAAGTAATTAGATATGTAATTTCATTACGTGGGTCCATGCCCATCTCAGGGACAGCACGGCCGTCATTGTGGAGAGCGAACTTCCTGTTTGATTGCGCGTTTAGAGGATTCGGTTGATTTCAAAGCAGCCGCCACTTGCAGATAGGCGGCTGTGAGCGTGTATGTAGTTTT
>OX632363.1:10860253-10867753 GCA_951751655.1 Ophion costatus
TAGATAGATAGATAGATAGATAGATAGATAGATAGATAGATAGATAGATAGATAGATAGATAGATAGATAGATAGATAGATAGATAGATAGATAGATAGATAGATAGATAGATAGATAGATAGATAGATAGATAGATAGATAGATAGATAGATAGATAGATAGATAGATAGATAGATAGATAGATAGATAGATAGATAGATAGATAGATAGATAGATAGAGATAGATAGATAGATAGATAGATAGATAGATAGATAGATAGATAGATAGATAGATAGATAGATAGATAGATAGATAGATAGATAGATAGATAGATAGATAGATAGATAGATAGATAGATAGATAGATAGATAGATAGATAGATAGATAGATAGATAGATAGATAGATAGATAGATAGATAGATAGATAGATAGATAGATAGATAGATAGATAGATAGATAGATAGATAGATAGATAGATAGATAGATAGATAGATAGATAGATAGATAGATAGATAGATAGATAGATAGATAGATAGATAGATAGATAGATAGATAGATAGATAGATAGATAGATAGATAGATAGATAGATAGATAGATAGATAGATAGATAGATAGATAGATAGATAGATAGATAGATAGATAGATAGATAGATAGATAGATAGATAGATAGATAGATAGATAGATAGATAGATAGATAGATAGATAGATAGATAGATAGATAGATAGATAGATAGATAGATAGATAGATAGATAGATAGATAGATAGATAGATAGATAGATAGATAGATAGATAGATAGATAGATAGATAGATAGATAGATAGATAGATAGATAGATAGATAGATAGATAGATAGATAGATAGATAGATAGATAGATAGATAGATAGATAGATAGATAGATAGATAGATAGATAGATAGATAGATAGATAGATAGATAGATAGATAGATAGATAGATAGATAGATAGATAGATAGATAGATAGATAGATAGATAGATAGATAGATAGATAGATAGATAGATAGATAGATAGATAGATAGATAGATAGATAGATAGATAGATAGATAGATAGATAGATAGATAGATAGATAGATAGATAGATAGATAGATAGATAGATAGATAGATAGATAGATAGATAGATAGATAGATAGATAGATAGATAGATAGATAGATAGATAGATAGATAGATAGATAGATAGATAGATAGATAGATAGATAGATAGATAGATAGATAGATAGATAGATAGATAGATAGATAGATAGATAGATAGATAGATAGATAGATAGATAGATAGATAGATAGATAGATAGATAGATAGATAGATAGATAGATAGATAGATAGATAGATAGATAGATAGATAGATAGATAGATAGATAGATAGATAGATAGATAGATAGATAGATAGATAGATAGATAGATAGATAGATAGATAGATAGATAGATAGATAGATAGATAGATAGATAGATAGATAGATAGATAGATAGATAGATAGATAGATAGATAGATAGATAGATAGATAGATAGATAGATAGATAGATAGATAGATAGATAGATAGATAGATAGATAGATAGATAGATAGATAGATAGATAGATAGATAGATAGATAGATAGATAGATAGATAGATAGATAGATAGATAGATAGATAGATAGATAGATAGATAGATAGATAGATAGATAGATAGATAGATAGATAGATAGATAGATAGATAGATAGATAGATAGATAGATAGATAGATAGATAGATAGATAGATAGATAGATAGATAGATAGATAGATAGATAGATAGATAGATAGATAGATAGATAGATAGATAGATAGATAGATAGATAGATAGATAGATAGATAGATAGATAGATAGATAGATAGATAGATAGATAGATAGATAGATAGATAGATAGATAGATAGATAGATAGATAGATAGATAGATAGATAGATAGATAGATAGATAGATAGATAGATAGATAGATAGATAGATAGATAGATAGATAGATAGATAGATAGATAGATAGATAGATAGATAGATAGATAGATAGATAGATAGATAGATAGATAGATAGATAGATAGATAGATAGATAGATAGATAGATAGATAGATAGATAGATAGATAGATAGATAGATAGATAGATAGATAGATAGATAGATAGATAGATAGATAGATAGATAGATAGATAGATAGATAGATAGATAGATAGATAGATAGATAGATAGATAGATAGATAGATAGATAGATAGATAGATAGATAGATAGATAGATAGATAGATAGATAGATAGATAGATAGATAGATAGATAGATAGATAGATAGATAGATAGATAGATAGATAGATAGATAGATAGATAGATAGATAGATAGATAGATAGATAGATAGATAGATAGATAGATAGATAGATAGATAGATAGATAGATAGATAGATAGATAGATAGATAGATAGATAGATAGATAGATAGATAGATAGATAGATAGATAGATAGATAGATAGATAGATAGATAGATAGATAGATAGATAGATAGATAGATAGATAGATAGATAGATAGATAGATAGATAGATAGATAGATAGATAGATAGATAGATAGATAGATAGATAGATAGATAGATAGATAGATAGATAGATAGATAGATAGATAGATAGATAGATAGATAGATAGATAGATAGATAGATAGATAGATAGATAGATAGATAGATAGATAGATAGATAGATAGATAGATAGATAGATAGATAGATAGATAGATAGATAGATAGATAGATAGATAGATAGATAGATAGATAGATAGATAGATAGATAGATAGATAGATAGATAGATAGATAGATAGATAGATAGATAGATAGATAGATAGATAGATAGATAGATAGATAGATAGATAGATAGATAGATAGATAGATAGATAGATAGATAGATAGATAGATAGATAGATAGATAGATAGATAGATAGATAGATAGATAGATAGATAGATAGATAGATAGATAGATAGATAGATAGATAGATAGATAGATAGATAGATAGATAGATAGATAGATAGATAGATAGATAGATAGATAGATAGATAGATAGATAGATAGATAGATAGATAGATAGATAGATAGATAGATAGATAGATAGATAGATAGATAGATAGATAGATAGATAGATGGATAGATAGATAGATAAACTCTGGGGAGAGCCCACTCCTACAGAGCGCGTCCCCAGGTGGCTGACAGGGGTATGTTCTACCCGGCAGTGCCGGCGGATTGAGGTGAAACGAAATATCCTCCGCAGACCAAAGGGAGCGAGGGGAGGGAAACCCCTACAAAAACCTAGGGGAAGGAACCCAGAAAATAAACCAAATATGGAAAGTACATCAAATGGAAAACCATTTACGGTGCAGGGGGTCGGATCCCCAGTACCGGCGTCTATCGGGGGCGAGCAAGCGGGCCCCGAGACGTCGCCACCAAGCGACTGCAGGACCATTGAGGTGGAATCCCAACCGAAGGAGGCAACCCAGGCGAACGAAGCCGGAGACAACGGAGGAAAAAAGCGGCTCGCGCTGCTAGAGGACGAAGAAAGGGAGACCCTGGAGAACCTCGGCAAGAACATCCATGCTATCTATGAGATTGTGAAAGCTGCGAGGAATATCCACAAGGAAATTAAGGAGGCCATAGGAGAAGCTTTCGTTCACTACGAGCATCTCACGGAATGCCGAAGGACGCTCGGGAAAGCGAGACAGGAGGCAACCTCGAAGCCTGACGGTGCTGGCACCTGCACAAGGTGGGGTGCAGACTCGCACCATACCGGTGCAGCGGCAAGAGGAAAGAGATACGCAGAAAAAGGAGCGAAGGACGTAGCGTCGGTGCAAACGCCGCAAGCCCGGCAGCTCCTGCGAGTAGACAGCCGCACGACGAGAAGGCTGCTGAACACACCAGAAACAGAAAATAGGAAGCGAGGAGCTCTATCATCCCCGGAGGAGGACATGCGACAACAAAAACGGCGATACTTAAAGAAAGGCTCGAAGCCGGATAAGAGGGAAGCGCAGGCTCCTGAAACGCTCCGAACGGAACCGACCTTGAGAGTAGAGGGCGAAGCGGCAACGGACCAACCCTGGAGAACGCAAAAGAGTCGCAGCGAAAGGAGAGAGAATCGCAGAGCTACGAAGGAAAATTCCCCAAGGAAAAAACCGCGTGGGCGACTACGAGAAGCCTTAATGGTAACAGTCGAGGGTGAACACTCGTACGCAGACGTCCTCCGGGATCTCAAGAAGAAGGTGGACCCGGACAGCCACGGAGTAAAAATTTCCGGAATTAGGAGAACGCGGAGCGGTAAACTCCTTTTGGAGATAGGAAAAGGAGGAAAAAAAGCCGAAGCCCTCAGAGAGGCCGTTATCGGTGCACTCGACGGCAAGGCGACTGTACAAACCCTGTCGCAAATAGTGACAGTGGAGATACTGGACTTGGACGAGGCTACAGACGAGGCTGAGCTCAGCGAAGCGCTGAACGAAGCGACTGGAAACTCGGAGGCTAAAACCTTCGACATCAGGGCGCTGCGAACGGTGTTTCAAGGAACGAAAAAGGCTGTAGCAGCCATGCCAGCGGAGCTTGCGGACAAGCATCTCGAAGTGAGACGGCTCAAGGTGGGCTGGGTTAGGTGCCGAGTAAGGCTCAAAGTCCAGGTCACCCGATGCTTCCGCTGCCTAGGCTTCGGACACGCTGCGACCCACTGCAAAGGAGTAGATAGGTACAACATGTGCCGACTATGCGGATCCGAAGAACATCTTGCCAAGGAGTGCAAAAGTTCCCCCCACTGCGTGATCTGCGCGGAAGGGGGACAAAACGAAGGAGCGCAGCACATACTGGGCAGTGCCAAATGTGAATCCTTCCGAAAGGAGCTGAGCAAGGCAGGGAAATGACCAGGTACCTGCAGACAAACCTGGGGCACGGCCGAGAGGTACAAGACCTCCTTATGCAGACGGCCAGGGAGAAGGCAGGATGTACTGCTAGCAGTATCTAACGCCGAAAACGGGCTGCTGGTACCAGGACAAAACAGGCGGAGCGGCTATAGCAATCCTGAGCCGCAACATGGGAGTCAGGGCAGCCTGCGAAACGGCAGCAAACTATGTCTGGGTGGAACTCGAAGGAGTGAGAGTGTATAGCTGCTACTTCTCACCAAACACGGAATACGGCGACTTCGTCGCCCAAATAGACGAGCTGGAGGATAGCATAAGATCGGCCAGAGGTGAAGTCCTCGTAACCGGAGACTTCAACAGCAAATCGCCAGAATGGGGTTCCAGGCGTCTAGACAGAAGAGGAGAGGCACTGTCAGAGTTGATAGCGAGGATCGACATGGTGGTACTCAACAAGGGGACCAAGTATACCTTCCGGCGTGGGAATACCGGGTCGGGCATTGACGTCACGCTAGCCTCAGCAGAAATGGCGGGTAGAACGACGAATTGGAAACTACTGGAAGACCTCACCCTTAGTGACCACCAATATATTGAGTACACCATTGAAACGGGGGAGTCGGACCGAAATAGGGAAACGCCAACGCAAACACATACAGCGAAGGCCAGAGGATGGGTGCGGTCAAAGCTTGACGAAAAGAAACTAGTAGCGTATATGGAAAGGACAAAACAACGAGGAACACTGCAAAAAGTAGTCGAGTCAGAAGACGTAAACGCTGCAGTGAACTTTGCCATGGATGCTCTGATCGCTGCATGCGATGCAGCGATGTCAAAGCGCAAGAAGGCTCCACCAGGGCGGAAATCAGTTCACTGGTGGACGGCGAGGATCGCCGAGCTCAGGACGAGGTGCCTTGCAGTGCGGAGGAAAATGCAACGGGCGAAAAATATGCAAGGGCAGCTGGTTACAGCTTATAAACAGGCTAAGAAGGAACTACGAAATGAAATAAGAACCAGCAAGCGAAGATGCTGGAAGGAGCTTTGCAAATCGGTGGACGAGGATCCCTGGGGCCTGCCGTACAAGATCGTAGCCAAAAAGCTAGTAGGTAGGAAACAGATCCCCGGCCTGGCCTGCCCCGTACGCATGAGCCAAATAGTCGGAGCGCTATTCCCAACGCACGAAAAAAGAGTTCTGAGACATGCCCGGGATGTAGACTTTACAACAATTCGCATCGAAGAACTACAGACAGCGGCAAAACGTCTGCAGACAGAGAAGGCTCCTGGACCAGACTGCATACCTAACGAGGTACGTAGAGTAACAGTCGAAGCATGGCCAGAGGTACCGTTGGAAGTCTACAACAAATGCCTACGGAAAGGGGTCTTCCATGCAAGATGGAAGAGACAGACATTAGTCCTGCTAGGGAAAGGAGAAAAGCCACTGGAACAGCCGTCGTCGTATCGTCCGATTAGCCTTATCGACACAACAGGGAAGTTGTTGGAACGACTCCTGCTCCGACGACTGGAAGAGCACATAGAACAAAACGGTGGGCTGTCACCGAGGCAATTCGGCTTCCGGAAAGGGAGATCGACGATAGATGCCATAGTGCGGGTAACCGAAGCAGCGTTTAAGGTAAAGCAGGGCCCGTGGCAGAGCAAAGGCTTCTGCGCGGTGATAACCCTTGATATCCAGAACGCGTTCAACACAGCTAGGTGGGACAAGATCACGGAGGCGCTGGCAGATCGGAGACTACCAACATATCTACTGCAGATGATAGACAGCTACCTCAGCGACAGGAAGATTATCTACGACACGGAACAGGGACCGGTGGAATATGAGGTGACGGCCGGGGTACCGCAGGGATCGGTTCTTGGACCGTTCCTGTGGAACATCATGTATGATGACCTCCTCAAACTGAAGCTCGTGGGCCAGGCTGAAATGGTAGGCTTTGCGGATGATGTGGGCTTGGTGGTGACGGCGAAGACGACGAAACTGCTGGAAGTAGTGGTAAATGAAAACCTCCGTCGTGCCAGTAAGTGGCTGAAAGAGAGCGGGCTCCAACTAGCAGTCCATAAAACCGAGGCAGTTCTGATCACAGACAGAAGGGTCTTCACAACGCCAACGCTGAAATTAGATGGCCAAACATAAGCTGGGGAAAATCCCTCAGGTACCTAGGAGTGCAGATGGATGTCGGACTGAGGTTTACGGAGCACGTAAAGAGCATGAGCGAGAAGGCAGCCTCTGCTGCTGCGGCCCTAGCAAGGCTCCTGCCCAATGTCGACGGGCCCAGCGAGCTGAAGAGGAGACTGTTAAATAGCGCTATCCACTCAAAAATCCTATATGGTGCTGAGGTATGGGTAGACACCATGAAGAAAGTCGGGGTGCGGCGAAAGCTAGCCGCAGTGCAGAGACGCAGCGCCATACGAATAATATCAGCGTATCGGACAGTCTCCGAAAACGCCGCACTCGTGCTAGCTAGTGTACCGCCGATCGACCTACTGGCACAGGAAAAAAGCGAGATATACCAGGATACCCACCAACAGGACGGGACTCAAATTACGGACGAAGAAAGGGTAGCGGCAAAACAGAGGGCCCACCAAAGGCTACTAACGCGTTGGCAAGAACGCTGGGACGCGGACGT
>OX632363.1:10872753-10877753 GCA_951751655.1 Ophion costatus
AAATAGCCCCCGCGGACCAAAAGTGGTGCGAAGGGGAAGGACACCCCTAAAACAAACCTAGGGGAAGGAACCCCGAAAATAAACCAATCATGGGAAGTACAACAAATGGAAAACCAATTACGGTGCAGGGAGTCGGATCCCCAGTACCGGCGTCTGTCGGGGGCGAGCACGCGGGCCCCGGGACGTCGTCATTCAGCGACCGCAATACCGACGATGGTAAACAGCACCAAAACAAACAGATCAAGGAAACTCAGCAGGAGGCACACATAGAACCGTCGGTAGAACAGGTGGGGCAAGGTCCAGGGACGCCTGAATCCGGACAGCACCGCAGTAACCTGGAAAAGGAGGAGATGGAGGCTTTTACCGAGTTAGGTAAGCGAATCCAAATAATTGAAAGGATAGTGAAGGAGACGAGAAACATACATAAGCCGATACGTGATGCTATAACCGAAGCGGCTGTCCTGTATCAGCGCATACAGGACCATCGCAAGGTACTCGCGGAGATCGGAGAAGGGAAACACCGACAGATAGAGCGTGCATGCATCAAATCGCAGAAAATAGCAGAATTGTCCACAGCAGCAGGGGAAACGCCAAGAGTCGTCCCGAAGCCTCACCTCCGGGGGACACCAGCGAGGAAGTTGCCGGGGGACAACCCACGGTCTGTGCTCACGGGAGTAGACCAGAAAAAGAGGGTTGCGTCTTCTCCTCCCCAGGCCGTAACACCTGGGAAGAAGCATAAGAATGCGAACGCAGCAAGTAACGGAGCAAAGGATAAAAATGCGTCCCAAATTGGGCAACGCGGGCGCGATCCAATAGTAGAGGGCTCCGACTGGAAACAGGTCGTACGAAAGAAGACGGAGAAGCGCGGCAGGAGTGCCCGAATTCCCCGCGATAAACCAACTCGAGAACGGCGGCCGGAAGCGGTCGCAGTAAAGGTAAACGGAGAAGCGTCGTACGCAGACATCCTCCGGAAAATCAAGGCGGAGGTCGTCCCAGAGGACTGCGGAGCAAAAATAGCCGGGATAAGGCGAACTCGCGGAGGCGAGATCCTTGTCGAGCTACAAAAAGGAAGCGAAGGACCTGAGAAACTCCGGGACGCTGTGGCAGTGGCACTGGGCGAGCAGGCATCGGTACGTACCATGGGCCAGACCTGCAACCTTGAAATCCGAGACTTGGACGAGGTCACCCACGAGGAGGACATAGTTACAGCAATTATGGCAGTAACCGAGGACATCGACAAGGATTCTCTCAAGATTCGAGCCCTGAGAAATGGCTTCGGGGGTACCCAAATAGCGGTAGTGACCGGACCAACGAAAGCAGCGAAAAAGCTTCTAGAAACAGCGAAGTTGAAAATAGGTTGGGTCTATTGCCGGGTCAAACTGAAGTTACAGATCCGGCGCTGCTTCCGCTGCCAAGGCTTTGGCCACGTGGCAATGGACTGTAAAGGGATAGACAGATCGAAACTGTGCCGCTTGTGTGGTCAGGAAAATCACGTCGCCAAAGACTGCAAAGGCGAGGTGCTCTGCGTGATATGCAGCAAAGCAGGAGAACAGGGGGATGCGAACCATATCCTCGGAAGTGCGAAATGTTCCGCGTTCCAGAAGGCTTTGAGAAAAGAAAGAAATGGCTAAGTATCTGCAAATAAACCTGGGCAGATGCCGCGAAGCGCAAGACCTCCTTTTACAAGTGGCAGCAGAAAAAAGCGCAGATATACTTATTATCAGCGAACAGTATCGGATACCGGACACCGGTATGTGGCTCCAAGACTCGACCGGACGGGTAGCTATAGCAGTGCTGAATAACGACACGATAGTCAGAGAAGTTAGCCAGCCAGCTGCAGACTTCGTGTGGGCGGACATCGACGGCACGAGGATCTACAGTTGCTACTTCTCACCAAATGCGGGCTATCAAGACTTTCTGAAACAACTGGATGATCTCGAACGGAGCCTCAGGACAGCAACGGGCGAAGTGCTAGTAGCAGGAGATTTTAACAGCAAGTTCCCAGAATGGGGCTCGAGGAGACTGGATAACCGAGGGGAGGCGTTGTCGGAGTTAATAGCGCGCCGGGACCTAGTTATCCTAAACGAAGGAAACGATTACACCTTCCGCCGAGGCCAAACAGGATCAGTGATAGACGTCACGCTCGCTTCACCTGCATTAGCAGCACGAGTAGAGGGATGGAAAGTACTGGAGGAGGCTACGTTGAGCGACCACCAATATTTGGAGTTTAGCACCAGAAACGTCCCGGGGATACACCAGGGCCACGCAAACAGTGCGATGGAGGAAGGATGTGGATGGTTGCTGCAACGATTGGACCAGTCCAAATTCACCACCGCGCTGCTGACGGCAAAGGGGGAGGGACATTTGCAGAGGCTTGCTCAAGAGGGAAGCCCGGAAGAAATGGTAAGCTATACGGTAAAGACAGTCACCGCGGCATGCAATGCAGCCATGCCAAGACGTAGAAAGCGCATAGGGATAAGAAAGGCGGTATACTGGTGGAACCCAGGAATTCAAGAACTGCGGGAACTATGCATGGCAGCACGCAGAGCAGTCCAGAGGCGTAGACGACGAAGAGACTCACAGGAAAACGAGGCTCTACAACAGAATTATAGAGACGCAAGGAAAAAACTGCGGTCCGCAATCAGAAGCAGTAAGAGACAAAGCTGGATAGAGCTCTGCCGTACAATAGAGCAGGACCCATGGGGGCTTCCGTACAAAATTGTAACGAAAAAGCTGGGAAACAGGCAACAAATCCCCGGATTATCCTGTCCAGAAAGAACGAGGCAAATAGTTAGCACGCTATTCCCGGTACAAGCCCGCCGACCGTCGGAGCCCATGCGAGGAGTAAATCAGGGGGTAGACCCATTCACCATCGAGGAGTTGCGGGAAGCGGAAAAGCGTCTCCAGCCTGGCAAAGCGCCAGGGCCCGACAACATCCCAAACGAAATCATCAGAGCGGTGGCAGTAATATGGCCGGAACTGCTGCTAGAGACGTACAACACATGTCTTCGGGAGGGGGTCTTCCATCAGAGGTGGAAAAAACAGAAGTTGGTGCTGCTACGGAAGGGGAACAAGCCTCTGGACGAGCCGTCATCCTACCGACCTATCTGTCTACTAGATAACATCGGCAAGCTCCTCGAACGACTGCTGCTACAAAGGCTCGAGAAGCACATCAACAACAGGGGAGGACTGTCTCAAAGGCAGTACGGCTTCCGGAAGGGCCGATCAACGGTAGACGCCATAGCGAAGGTTATCGACTGTGCGGGTAAGGTGAAACAGGGGAACTGGAAGACGAAAGGATTCTGTGCCCTCGTGACACTGGACGTCAAAAATGCGTTCAACTCGGCAAGGTGGAATGTCATTATGCGCGCACTAGAGGAAAGACAGACACCGAAGTATCTAGAACGGATGATAGGCAGCTATCTATGTGATAGAATTCTAATATATACCACGGAAAATGGCCCCGTCGAGTATGAGGTGACGGCAGGAGTTCCGCAAGGGTCGGTCTTAGGGCCCTTCCTGTGGAATGTCATGTACGACGGCCTCTTGAACCTGGATATACCTGTAGGCGCAACAATAATAGGCTTTGCGGATGACGTGGCGATGGTAGTCGAAGCAAGAACACCAGGCACCTTGGAAGTAGTGGCGAACGAGAGCCTTCGCCGCGTTAGCAGATGGCTAAGTGAAAACGGGCTGGAGTTGGCAGTACAAAAAACCGAGGCCGTACTGATAACCGACAAACGAAGTTTCACGCCACCGAAATTGTTCCTCAGAGGACAAAATATCCCGTGGAGTAAAGCGGTCAAGTACCTGGGAGTACAAGTCGATAGTGGCCTCCGGTACGTTGAGCATGTGATAAAAACAACTGAGAAGACTTCAGCCGCAGCAGCAGCCCTAGCAAGGTTGATGCCGAACATCGCTGGACCTAAGGAGGTGAAACGAAAACTGCTGAACAGCGCGATCCATGCCCAGATTTTGTATGGGGCGGAAATTTGGGGAGCCGCTGCAAACAAGGTGGGAGCAAAACGGAGTCTAGCTTCGGTGCAGCGACGAAGTGCCCTGAGGGTCATATCAGGATACCGGACAGTCTCAGAAGGAGCAACATTGGTGCTCTCGAGCTCCCCTCCGATTGATGTCTTGATCCACACGAAGCAAGAGATTTGCAAGGAGTTGGGACAGTATAGTCAAGGACGAGAAAGAGAATTGATGAAAGGTCCAGTGAGGCAAAGGGCCCAGCATCGACTCATGGAGAGATGGCAAGCACGGTGGGACGCAGACACAGCAGGAAGGTGGACCCACGAACTCATACCGAATGTTACCGCATGGGGGAGCAGGAAGCATGGTGAAATGGGGTACTACCTCACCCAAGCGCTTAGCGGCCATGGCTGTTTTAACGCCTACCTAGAGAGGTTTCATAAAACTGACAGCACAAAATGCTATCAATGTGGCCAGGATCCAGATGATGCGAGGCACACCGTTTTCAATTGCCCAGCAACGGAGAACGATCGAGCCGATCTCGAAGAACAACTAGGAGGCATAAAACTAGTGGAAGGAAACGTCATGCAAGTGCTGCTGACCAACGATTACACCTGGGAAGCAGTGCAGGCTTTCATTACGAAGATAATGAAAAAGAAGGAAGAAGCGGAAAGAGAAGCCAAAGCTCGAAACGAGGCAAATGGAAACCAGAACGGAGACTGAATTCTGCAAACGGGAGGACAGTCGATATATGGGAAAGTAAGGCGAAATAGGAGAGGACGCTCGTGAAGAGCGATAAGCACAACATGCTGCGGTTATGCGAAAGCGGTACCAGTATGATGTGTGGAGACGGCGGCGGAGTTTTAGTCGGTAAAAATCCGACACTACCCTCAACACCTGGGTGTCTTGTAGAAGATTTCTTCGTCGCAAAAAAAAAAAAAAAAAAAAAGATAGATAGATGGATGGATGGACGGATGGATGGATGGATGGATGGATGGATGGATGGATGGATGGATGGATGGATG
>OX632363.1:10880253-10908179 GCA_951751655.1 Ophion costatus
GTGTAACGCCGGCAAGGTTTTACTTATGATTATTTTGACTAATGATAACTTAGCTTGCTTCCGTACTATGAATGTAACTTAAACTATTTCTTGGTGTTTACAGAGTAATGCTAAAGGGAGGACCCAGGTCGAAAAAATAACTATTTTCGGAGATATTGAATATTTTGTGGAGCGGTGCAGCGCGGTAATATTTCTGAATATCGCCATAAGCCGCCTCTTCCTGAGGAAGTATTGGAGGCAATTACGCCAGTCTTCGAAAATTTGAGCAGAGACGATTTGCTGCAGCGTTGTTTGGGCGGCTTCACGCAAAACAACAACGAAAACTACAACAAATCAGTTTGGGCAATAACCCCCAAGTGTCAGTCCGGGAGCAAAAAAATCGTCGATATTGCAGCTGATATCGCGGTATTATTATTCAATGATGGCCTGAGAAGCCTCATGAAAGTTTTGGAGACGTTGGGGATAACTATCGGCCCAAATTGTTTCAATTTTTGCGTTGAAACCGACGCAGCGCGGATCGAGCTGGCGGAGCGCTCGCTCACAGACGCTGCAAAAGAGGCAAGACGAGCCTCTACAAATGCGAGAAAAGATGCTAGGGACAATGATTTGCTTCTTGAAGGCCAGCTATATGGTGCGGGCATCGCTGATAAAAGGTAAAAAAATTTTTTTCCAATTTATCGCATCAATTAACAAACCTAAAACTTTGAACGCGTTTTTCTCTAAGCCACTTTTTTGAGTGCGGCACGCAGCAGAACTCGAGTAATTTTTATCCGATCGACTTCAAATTTGGACTGCATCAATAAAACTAGATTATCTACAGAAGTACATAGGATTTTTTCGATATCTCAATAATAAAAAAAGTTATAGCCTATTTTCGACGAGAAATATTGCTCGAAAATCGTCCTTTAATTTCAAAAGCGTGCCTATTTTTTAAAAATCCATATTTTTTCAAATCCCTGTGTACTTCTCTTCAAAATATCATATAATTAACGAAAACACTCGGTATTTTTTTCAGATCGACTTTGAAGAGAGTTCTGCTGCGTGCCGCGAACCACTGCAGAGGCAACAGTACCTGACGCGGGAGCTTCCCCAGCGTCACCATGGGGCGTGAAAAATTAGAAATTTTTTTTTCACGTATCTTCAATAAACAACGAACAAAACAAAAAAAATTTCGAATATCTCTTTTTTTCCCCACAAAAAAAATTCTTGAAAAATGGCAAAAAAACAGAGGGTCACAGTGGTGTTGTCCGATAAGCTGGAAAAACGGAGATTATGACTAATATCGTTGATATACAAGGATAAACGTAATGAGCCAAGGTCAGAGCCCTGGGGGCACCCCTGTTAGAGGGTAGCCGTTCAGAGCTTCTTCCCTGGTCGTCAACTACAGCTTGCGTTCTTCCGGTAAGGTATGAGAATACCTTAGAGATCTTAGCTTTATGAGCAATCGTAGGTGTGGTACTGTATCAAAGGCTTTACTAAAATCAAAGAACACTAATATCGTCAGCATTTTTTGTTCAATACCACGCCGTATGTCATCGGAAACTCTGATTAGTGCTGTCAGGGTACTGAAAGATTCTCTGAAGCCCGACTGCCGTTCACTCAGAATATTGTGCTGACTCAAGAAACATGAGATTTGACGGTTTATGATGCGCTCGAATATCTTAGAGAGCTCAGGAAGGTTAGCGATGGGCCTAGTGTCGGAAGGAGACAGAGGAGTTCTTACTTTAGATAATGGTCGAATAAACGCATGCTTCCAAACGGAAGGGAACTGTGAGTGTTGGATAGATAGACTGAATAATTCTGTAAGTGTCAGGAGGATCGAAGCCTTAGCTTTGACCAATGAGAATGGTGAGAGGCCATCAGGACCGTTGCGGAGAGTGGAAGATGCCAAGGGGGAGAGGTATTGAGAAACTGATTCAGGAGTTATAAGCGAGAAAGAAAAATCATGCCGATGTTGCGGAACAGAGTTGATGGAAAAAAAATTCGGTAATTGAGAGCTCGTTCCCAGGTCCGGAGATAGATGCGAAGTGGGAATTTAATTGGCTGGCAGTGAAGTGATTAAGAGGAGAGGAGATGTTAATTTTAATGAGACCCATATTCGCAAGTTCCCTCCATAGTCGAGTTGGTTCATCAATCGAACTGAACTTATTATATAAAAATTGCTCCTTAGCATTGCGTAATTGTATTGTTACTCGATCACGGAACTGACGATACTCAGTATACCGCTCAGTGATTCCTGTACGTTTTTCCCGCCGATACAGTTTATTACGCATCCGAATCAAATCCCTGAGCTCGACGGTAAACCACGATGCTGAATAATTTCGAGGACGGAATTGTCGCAACGGAGCAACCGAGTTGAAGACATCGGTGATAATACCGGTAACCGACAATGTAAGATTGTCTAGGTTAGTCGGGGTGCCGTCAAACTCAGAGACCAAATCCGTGATCGCAGGCAAAGCAGAGTCGATTTTCGCATGGTATTCTTGTTCGTTAAACTGTCTTAAGCAGCGGCGTGAAATAAGGCATGAGGGTAGTCCGGGAAGGGGTAAGTCATATGTGATTTCAATGAGATCGTGCCCAGCTATAAATGGAGCTGAGGATTTTGCGAAGGAATGAAGCTTGTCTTCGGAATCAACAACCATTACATTATCATCATCAGACGCCTCAGTAGGGACCAAAAAGAGTGAATGTGAGAAAATTAAATCTTTCAGGACATCGGCCTCGTAGTTATTTGAAAGTAGATGACTGTTGAGGTCTAATACAGTTGGCCGCACGCGCTCGAGTTTTCGTTTTACGGAACAATTGGTAAGTTGCGCTTGGGAAGAGTTCATTAATGTACATTTTTCCTGTATAATTACCCTCAAAGACCTCCCGAGCGAACAAAACCCTCTTAACGCGCTTCGCTTTAATAATGACATCGCGAATTACCGGTAAAGTCAAGCTGACTATTAACGAAAACGAGTTGTTAGTATCAGTTGCGATCGTAGCTGGAGTCGTTTCGCTTGGCGGTCGAGTTTTACGCTTCATAATGCGGACGGTTGCAACATTCACGGAGAGCTCGGCTAGGCCAAGCACTTTGTACACCAAGGCCTTAGGATCATCAGAGAGATTTTGGGGGAGCCCAGCCAGTACCAGCTCGCTCGGTCTCGATCCAGAGGCCTGGGCTTCGAGCTTAATCTTAAGTTCCGATAGCTCATTACGCAAATTAAAATTAACACGTTCCAGTTTAGTGTAGTTAGACTCTAATTTGTCAATTTTGGCAGTATGATCGGCAATAGAAGTAGTTGTCTGCGGTAATACACTAAGTGAATAATTAACTTTGCTTATTGCCTCGCGCTGTTCGCGGAGCATGTTAACAATTGTGTCAAGGGACGCGGAAGAGGCCGACATACTAGTAGGAGTAGGTTCGGCAGGTAGTGACGTGGATGGATTTGAAATCCTACTAATTTCACTGAGACAGCAGGTACTAGCAGTCGAACTATATAAGTAAGTCTTTGCGCAACCTGGATGATATGAACGGCGACACGATAGGCAGGTTACCGATTCCCGAGTGATTGTCTTCTTACATTTGTAACAAACTGGCGGCATGAAGCATACGTTAACTATGTTACCGACAATAGATGGATAGATGCCGGTCAGTCCGAAGATAAGAAAGAAATCCAGAGTACCTCGGCGTGGGATTGCCATGCGAAACGTGCGGGCAGCAAGTGATTAGCCATTGGATGTTTACGCGGCCTTGGAGAATCAATCGCACGTCGTATCAATAACATGCCATATAGTAGTCGACGCAATAGATCTCGTGTGTTGGACCGAGAGCGCATGCGCAGAGCCAGACCGTGCGTAGAGGATAGGAGTAAATGGCGATGCTTCGGAAGTGTGGTTGGAAAAACTGTCACTTTTAAGAAGAGATCCTTGTCCACCTGAAGTAAAGTGCCGTGATTTCCTTAGCTGAATGTGTACAGAGCAATATGCAGCGTGCTCGGTTCTGGAAGAAAGCGCCCGTAGGTAGCAGAGAAAAGTAAAAAAGTCCAACAAGTGAAGAGTGAAGTGAAAAGCGTGCGGAGCGACTCACCGTAGAGAGCAGAGAGGAGATAGAGAGATAGAGAGATAGAGAGATAGAGAGATAGAGAGATAGAGAGATAGCGAGATACTCTATCTCGCTATCTCTCTATCTCTCTATCTCTCTATCTCTCCGAGAGAAAGAGAGAGATAAAGAGTGTGACGTTACGTCACAATAAAAGTCGAGAGAGAGCCCGCGTGACCACGCTCGGGCTCAATCTCCGCCGCGCCCTGCACGAAATTTTTAATGTTAATCTTAAGATTAGATTAAGCTTTAGTCTGTATCGAATCCGCGACAATTCCTCCCCGTTCCCTCCCCGTGCCCCCTTTTTCTCGGCGTCCCCAGCGCGACGACCACACGGACTGGCGTGTATGGCCACGTCGGTGCGGGCTCACCAAACTCCGAACAACGGCATCACTCGGCCTCGCGGGGCATCGGGCTCGCCTTCCGACGGCCTACTACCGCCATCTCCCGAGTCGTCGTAGCACGGAGCGACCCCGAAGGAACCAGCCTCGCGCTCGGCCGGGCCGGCCAAGCAAAAATATCGATCGGGAAGCTCGACGACTCGGGCTTCAATCATCGGCGACGGCCGGAAGGGCGAGCCGCGGTGATCGGCCGAAAAATCGATGGGAGGTTCGTCACCTGTCACCCGCGTGGATCGAGGCGAAGGAGCCGGCCGGCGTGGCCAGCCATTGAGTCCCGACACATGGTCAGCGACAGATACTAATACGAAGCGAGCTACATCGAGAGAGAGAAAGAGAGAAAGCGAGATCGAGTTGAGCCAGAGAAAGAGAGAGAACGCGGCGAACGCTCCGCGTCAGGATCCGTAAAAAAGTAAGTCTCTTCTCTTTTCTCTTGCGAGAGCGGCTAAAGGCCGAGAAATTCAGTGCGGAAATTGCTTAATCGCTCGGGCGATTTTTGACGTGTCCCCTTCCCCCCACCCATGCTATTTCCCCTCGTCGTCCCCTTCCGTGCGCGTCGCCGAAGAATAATTTGTTGTGTTAGAAATAGTAACATCGCGAATAAAGATAACGATAATAATTGTGACAGAAAGAATATTGCGAGAAAATATTGTACGAAGGTGCGTGGTGGAGCCCCCATCGTCCCCCACGAGAATCCCCCTCGCGTGCGCATAGCCGCGTGACGTTATCGCGGATACACTTCGCGGCGGATTTCATTGTTATAATAGCGAAATTCTTCCGTTTACATAATTTTCGAATAAAATAAAATAGTCGTGGGCCGGAATTAAGAGGCCATCGAGTCGGAGAACCCCGTCCGTCCCCAGATACCCTTGAGACGTCCCCCCCCGCGCGTAGTTTGTATCGAGTCTCTCGCTCGCCGGGCAAACGAGCGTACATTTGTTTGGATTTTTTTCTTGTTGTGTCGAACGCGTGAAACGCGATTGCCCGAGAAAGGCTAGCGCCCAACCATATTCGGAAATAATATAGGATCAAATGAAATATTTGAACAGGTCGAGAAATCGAGTAGGGACTTCGCGTGTCCGGTAACTCGTACTATTCGAGCTGAATTATTATTATTATTATTATATCAAGTTTTTAAAATGTTTTCATGTCGTAATTCATTAACTTAAATTCTTTGTTTATATCAAGCCTATATTTTCTTTTTACTGTTAATTAAATTATCTTTGAAATTTTAGTAGTTGAGTTGAACCGTAATTTATTTCCCCTTCCCCCTCCTCCGCCTACGGTAACACGCGATACCCATCATAAGAGATAGAGAGATAGAGAGATAAAGAGATAGAGAGATAGAGAGATAGAGAGATAGAGAGATAGAGAGATAGGGAGATAGAGAGACAGAGAAACAGGGAGACAGAGAGACAGAGAGACAGGGAGACAGAGAGACAGAGAGACAAAGAGACAGAGAGTCAGAGAGGTAGAGAGACAGAGAGGTAGAGAGACAGAGAGACAGAGAGACACAGAGACAGAGAGACAGAGAGACGAGGCTTGCTGCTTCCAGCTCAGCTCGTCATGAAGCCAGATGCCTAGAATTTTGACTGATCGACAGTACTGGACAACTGTTCTGCCATTTAATATGGACGGGATGTCTAACGATTCAAGGGCCCGTACTAAGGGTCTGCTACCAAGTATCATTGCATGCGTTTTTTTATCATTAAGTAACAGCCCATTCAGTGACGCCCATATACGAATTAAGACTGCGTCCTTATTGACATTTTCTATACCACGATCAAGGTCCGAAACGGGACATCGAAGAAATAGTTGGAGGTCATCAGCATAGAGATTGTAAGCGCAGGACGAAAGCGCAAATCTGAGGTCGTGCATATAGAGCACAAATAGTAGCGGACCTAGAACGGATCCCTGTGGGACTCCGGATTCGACCTCGGCCCAGGTGGACCGAGTGCGATTTGAACCTAGAACCGCTGGGAACCTCCCAGTGATATAGGATCTCATCCATTTCACCGCCGACACAGAGAACCGTAGGTCTTTAAGTTTCCCGAGGAGCAGGCTATGGTCGACTCGATCAACGGCCTTACAAAAATCAACAAGAACCATGACAGTCAACATTCTATCATCAATACCCTGACGCACGTAATCGCATATTCAGAGTAACGCTGTCTGAGTTTCTGCGCCCTTCCGGTACGCTGATTCTTAAGGGTCCAAAAGTTTTTTTTTCCTCAAGAAGAGCCGTAACTTGATCAGCAATTAAGCGTTTTAGAACCTTGGATATTGTACAGAGGATGGATATTGGCCTGTAGTCAGAGGGCAAGGCAGGAGATTTTACCTTAGATATCGGCCTTATTAGAGCTTTTTTCCATATAGATGGGTACGTGCCATGCATAAGTGAAAAATTGAAAATATGCAAAACCATATTGAAGATCACAGGGAGAGCCAGCCGAATGAGTCTTAACGAGACCGTCCGCTCCTGCAGCATTTAAGGTGGCATGATTAAGCGCATTTAAGAGCATACCTGGGGAAATATTCCCGAAATAGAAAAACGAGTCATCGTAGTCGGCGACAAGGGTAGTGTCCAGGCCTCGCTTAGCTGCTGTGTTTCCAGACCATACTGATGAGAAATATGTATTCAAATCTTCAACAGATACCGCGAGTGGACGTTCGTATCCCTTTGACCGGAGAATTCCAAGATCCCGCAGCCTCCTCCATGCTGACGCCGTATCCCTAACGCAGTCAAAAGCTCCTCCGTAGAACCTCCGCTTGGATTTCCGAATTTCAGCTTGGACTGCATTTCTAAGCGCTCTAAACTTATCCAGAAAGTAATGAAATTTAGGTTTTTCAGCCACAGCTTTATCTGCGTTTAGTCTTTTCCTACAGTGAACGAATCGCTTCCAGGTTTTATCGCGCTCTCGCTTCATGAGTTTGATATCGTCAGTTAACCAAGGTGAGGGGGCTCGTTTATGTACATAACGCTGTAGCGGAGCGTGCTCGTCCAAGCAATCCATAAGGCAGTATTTAGAAACGACATTTTTAAATCTATTGATTGGGACTTAAAGAGTGGAGACCAGTCTAAGTCGCTTAAGTCCGAAAGAAAAGCCTGCTCATTGAAATGGCTGAAATTTCTTTTGAAGACCTCTCTATTTGATATCTTAGCTACACTATAATTGTACGTTACCCAGATGCAATCATGGCCAGAGAGAGAAACGGGTTCTTGTCCAAAATTTATTATTTTGTCTTCTGAATCAGTGACGCAATGGTCAATTTGAGTATCTGTCGTGCCAGTATGATGTGTGGCGGTGAACGGCACTAGGAACAAATCATTCATCGTAATAAATTGAGTCAGGAACCTGCTATCATGACTAGATTCGTTAATATGAATGTTCAGGTCACCCATAATTATAAGATTACTGTACGACGGAAACAACCTGTTGCACAACTCAGTGAACCGAGGGAAGCCTTTAGTTTTTGGTGCTCTGTAGACTACTGCAATGAGTATCTTTGGGACTTCAGAGTTAGATATCTCGAGAAATATAAATTCTGGTCCGTCTAGAGACAGTCCAGACGAAGACCGAATCAACTTTGCCCTCAAGGAGGTGTGAGCATAAATGGCAACGCCACCACCCACACGGTCAACTCTGTCGCATCGGGAGATGTAATCCCATATGCAAACCATGCTGTCAGGTATCGATGACTTGAGCCAAGTTTCCGAGACGCAAATGATATGACTCGGAGGGCGACTAAAATGGTGCTTGAAATGATCGAGATGGTCCTTGGCCAGTATTGACTGGCAATTTACGTGCGCCGTCTTGAGGTTGCAGTTATTGTTCGACATTATGTGTATTCTATTTGGCTGACCTTTTCCTCAATTCGCCGTTTTAGTATGGGGCACTTTCTGCCATCCATGACCGCGTGTTTATCGTTTTGTTTTGCTATCCTACAATTTATACAGCACGGTGCGCTTTCTCTATTTCTGCAGTTCCTCATCTCGTGATTTTCTGCGCAGTGCCCGCAACGGGCATTTCCCATACAATTGCTGGCCATGTGACCGAAACCGAGACACTTGTAACATTGAAGAATTTTCACGTAATCTTCTACCGGGAAAGAATTCCAGTTTGCAAATACACGACCCCAGGCGAGCAGAAACTTCCGGACTTTGGACGTAACCTCAATGACGATATTCCTAGTAGCACGATTGTTTTTTACCGCAAAAGAGTAGACAGCCTTAATCGAGCCCTCGACCTCCTCCGAAGTGTTTGTTCCGATAACTTGCTTAATAAATTCCTCCGGCGTGAGGTCGCACGGTACATAACGAACGAGCATTCTTGGCCGTAAACCATGATCCTCCTTAACTTCTAGGCCTGCCTTTTTTAGCGTAGCTAGCGATTTAAGCTTCTCTAGATCGACTGAGTCTACCTCAAGACGGATGCCCTTATCTTTGGCTTTTTTGACATTAACAACTTTCAGATTTGCGTCAGCAGCTCTTATAGCCCTGAAGACAGCAGCTTTAGTCGCTTCAGAGTCTGTAAAGCTTTCGGCCTTGCTCGCTAGTGGACCTATATAAATTCTTTTGACATTCGGCACTGAAATCGACGGGCCGTACGAAACTTTGACGCGATCATTTGCCACACTCGTAGACGCGACATTTGCATAGGAACGCAAGCTTTCAAACTGCACCTGATTACCTTCGTCAAATTTTGTCACCGCAGCATCGATTGCTGTCTGAACTGCTAACCGGATTTCTGGCTTGACCGAGCCCTCAAGAGTCTCAGTCATTTTAGTTTTAAGGCTTTCACGGCTCTTTATGTAATTTGAAGAGTATGTGGCTTCCGGATGGAGGCCGTGTTGAGAATCAGCGTTGTGCCGACGTTTCGCAAACGTTACAGTCTGCATCATCAGGGCTGAGAGCTCCGATACTGAAGCTCCCGTGTCTCAGGCATTCCTTATATACTTGCAGTCATCGTTCCAGATCACTGCACCAGCCAATCAGATGTTTTAATTGATCGGCCGGTCAATTAAAAAACCGGGAGGACGGTGTGCCAAATGGGATTGACGTGATATCCACCATCTCTATTTAGATTGTCCGGATGTTTTCGGATTTCCAAGCCTTCTCGGTGTTTCCTAGAAAAATAGCTGTTTGATGGGGCCAGACTTTGGGCTTTATCGAACTGAATGGCATGACCAGTTTCCATCCAATGCTCGGCCAGGGCTGATTGTCCAATGTGGCCATATTTGATACACCGTTGATGTTCTTTGATCCGTGTACTGATCTTCCTCCCGGTTTCTCCTATGTACACTTTACCGCATGAGCAGGGTATCTTGTACACTCCTGGTGCACTTAATGGTGGTCTTTGGTCTTTTGCACTCGGAACCACTTGTGCTAGCTTCTTCTGAGGTTTGAAGATGACTCGCACGTTATGTTTCCCAAGGACCCTGCCTATGCGATCGGTTATGCCCTGAAGGTATGGAAGGGAAGTTGTTGCTATTATTTGTCCTTCATTCTCCCCTTCAGGTTCTGTTACCGTTTTCGGATCGGCTATTTTTCTTCTTAGTTGTTTGATCGTTCTTTCGATGTTGCCTGGCTTGTAGCCAATATCTCCTAAAGCTTTGCGTAGGTGTTCTAGTTCATCCTCGAGAGAGTTCGGTTCGGAGATCGCTAGAGCTCTGTAGACCAGAGAGCTTATGACCGATTGTTTTTGGGAGGGGTGGTGATGGGACGTAGCGTGGAGATATCTATCCGTGTGCGTTGGTTTCCGGTAAACTTTGTGGCCCAAAGTGCCATCGTTTTTCCGTTGAACCAGTACATCCAGAAAAGGAATTTGATTGTCCTGTTCTATCTCCATGGTGAATTGTATATTGGGGTGCTGGGAGTTGAGGAAGGTTAAGAAATGATTGAGGTTTTCTTTGCCGTGACTCCAAATGACGAAGGTGTCATCGACATATCGGAACCAGGTTGAGGGTTTGAGAGGTGCTTCTTGCAGAATTCTGTTCTCGAAATTCTCCATAAAGATGTTGGCGATGATAGGGGAAATCGGGGAACCCATGGCTGCGCCTGAAGTTTGTTCATAAAACTGGGATTGGAATTGGAAATATGTAGAGTTTAGGCAATGTTCTATGAGGGCTAGTAGGTTAGGAGCAACTTTTTGGGATTTTCTGACTATTTCTAGGGTTTCATGGGTTGGGACGTTTGTGAACAACGATACAACATCGAAACTTACTAGAATGTCTTCTGGTTGTACCTTGATGGACTGGATCTTATTCACAAATTCCCGAGAGTTTTGAATATAGGAGTTGTTGAGGCCTACGAGTTCCTGCAAGGGTTTGCAGAGAAAACGTGCCAAATGATATGTAGGGCTGCCTATGTTGCTCACGATGGGCCTTAGTGGGATCTTGTTTTTGTGTATTTTTGGCAGACCGTAAAGCCTGGGTGGTAGGGATTCCTTGGGTGTAAGGATTTTGATAAGGTTCTCCGACAGGCCAGCCTTCTTTAGAAGTGTCGTTGTTTTCTTTTCTACGCTTGATGTTGGGTCACGTGGTAGTTTCTTGTACGTGTTGGTGTCCTCGAGCAGGTTCATCATTTTCCTGCAGTAGTCCGTTTTGTCCATGATAACAGTAGCATTCCCTTTATCAGCTGGTAGTACTAAGATGTCCTTGTTTTTCTTCAAATTTTGAAGAGCAAGGTGTTCTTCCTTTGTGATGTTCTGCTGAGGGGGTTTTGCTTTGTGTAGAATATTGGTTATCCGTTGCCTGATATCGTTGCTAGTATCAGGTGGGAGACGGTAGATGGCAGTTTCCACCTGGCTGATGATTTCTCTGGTTGGAATGTCTGTCGGTGTGATGGCGAAATTGTGCCCTTTTGCGAGGACTGATGTTTCAGCTGCGGAGAGTGGGTGGTTGCTTAGGTTTTTTACTGTGTGGGTTAGGATGGGTTGTTTCGTCTGTGGGCATAGTTTCCTGAATTTCTCTATTTGATTCCTGGACCTCAGGTCTGCACAGTGGAGGGCTTGTTCGTGTGTGACCCGGTCAAGATCTTCCCACAGCTGTGGTTCCAAACAGTCAGATAGGCGTAGGTGAAGTTTAAGGAGTTTTTGGGAATTTTGGTCTAAAAGCTTTTTGGTGACAGATATTCTCTCCCTTACCAGTCTCAGCGAGGCCTGGTGGAGGATAGTCTTGGCTTGTTTTGATGGAAAGGGGTTTTTTAATTGAAAACATTTCGGTACCACTTGATGGTCGCGGCACCTTTTTAGGAATGTTAACGAGCACAGCTGGATGTGCAGAGTTTTCCTGAGTTTGGAAAAGGTGTTAACAGGACCCAAAATAGCCTCTCCGTGTAGGCGTTTTATTTTAGTTTTAAGGCTTTCACGGCTCTTTATGTAATTTGAAGAGTATGTGGCTTCCGGATGGAGGCCGTGTTGAGAATCAGCGTTGTGCCGACGTTTCGCAAACGTTACAGTCTGCATCATCAGGGCTGAGAGCTCCGATACTGAAGCTCCCGTGTCTCAGGCATTCCTTATATACTTGCAGTCATCGTTCCAGATCACTGCACCAGCCAATCAGATGTTTTAATTGATCGGCCGGTCAATTAATTTCCAATTCCAATCCCAGTTTTATGAACAAACTTCAGGCGCAGCCATGGGTTCCCCGATTTCCCCTATCATCGCCAACATCTTTATGGAGAATTTCGAGAACAGAATTCTGCAAGAAGCACCTCTCAAACCCTCAACCTGGTTCCGATATGTCGATGACACCTTCGTCATTTGGAGTCACGGCAAAGAAAACCTCAATCATTTCTTAACCTTCCTCAACTCCCAGCACCCCAATATACAATTCACCATGGAGATAGAACAGGACAATCAAATTCCTTTTCTGGATGTACTGGTTCAACGGAAAAACGATGGCACTTTGGGCCACAAAGTTTACCGGAAACCAACGCACACGGATAGATATCTCCACGCTACGTCCCATCACCACCCCTCCCAAAAACAATCGGTCATAAGCTCTCTGGTCTACAGAGCTCTAGCGATCTCCGAACCGAACTCTCTCGAGGATGAACTAGAACACCTACGCAAAGCTTTAGGAGATATTGGCTACAAGCCAGGCAACATCGAAAGAACGATCAAACAACTAAGAAGAAAAATAGCCGATCCGAAAACGGTAACAGAACCTGAAGGGGAGAATGAAGGACAAATAATAGCAACAACTTCCCTTCCATACCTTCAGGGCATAACCGATCGCATAGGCAGGGTCCTTGGGAAACATAACGTGCGAGTCATCTTCAAACCTCAGAAGAAGCTAGCACAAGTGGTTCCGAGTGCAAAAGACCAAAGACCACCATTAAGTGCACCAGGAGTGTACAAGATACCCTGCTCATGCGGTAAAGTGTACATAGGAGAAACCGGGAGGAAGATCAGTACACGGATCAAAGAACATCAACGGTGTATCAAATATGGCCACATTGGACAATCAGCCCTGGCCGAGCATTGGATGGAAACTGGTCATGCCATTCAGTTCGATAAAGCCCAAAGTCTGGCCCCATCAAACAGCTATTTTTCTAGGAAACACCGAGAAGGCTTGGAAATCCGAAAACATCCGGACAATCTAAATAGAGATGGTGGATATCACGTCAATCCCATTTGGCACACCGTCCTCCCGGTTTTTTAATTGACCGGCCGATCAATTAAAACATCTGATTGGCTGGTGCAGTGATCTGGAACGATGACTGCAAGTATATAAGGAATGCCTGAGACACGGGAGCTTCAGCATCGGAGCTCTCAGCCCTGATGATGCAGACTGTAACGTTTGCGAAACGTCGGCACAACGCTGATTCTCAACACGGCCTCCATCCGGAAGCCACATACTCTTCAGTCTCAGTCATTTTAAGCGCAGTGATCGATTGAAGATATGCCGCAGCCATGGCTTGAAAAGCATCCATGTGCTCGTGGAGAACCTCCATCGTCTTTTGCTTTCGCTCTGTACTAGTCTTACTTGAAAACAGTTCGCTGGTAAGAGACGCTCGACCGCTCTTCAGCGTGGACTTTAGAAGTTCAATGTCTTTTTCGGTGTACGGTGCAGTGATACCGGAAGAAACAGTCGGTTCCTCGTACAGTGATTCGCCATCGCTATCATTGAGCTCGCAGTGACCGCGTGGTGAAACAGCCATCCTTCTATTGCTGACCGGTGAAAAACCTCCAGCGCTCAGTCGAATCTTGCCGCCGTGCGCCATTCAGGCGCGGCGGGCTGCTGCCACACTGGAGTCTCGAGATCGTTCGATCGATATGTCGGTAAAATAGGAAGAAACGCATCCGACGGCCGAGGGATGGCCCCACTGTCCAGAAAACCCCGGACGGGTAACGTATGCATGGATACGGGATGTGAGGTTTGCGAGTGTGAATAAGTGGTTTGACTTCGGTATGAGTGTGGGGTATCTGCTCACTGGTCACGGTAGTATAAATGAGCTCTTGCACTAGAGAAGGCTGGCGCTGACGAAGAGTGTGCGTGTGGGGATGAATGCGAGGACTGGGTGCATGTGCTTGCTGTATGCCCGCTATACGACGATGTGCGTGACCTGGATGCATGCGGGGCGAATGTTGGGGCCGATGGGCGAGGGGATGTGAGCAGAGTGCTAGAGTGCGAGGAGAAGTATGAGCGGGTGTGTGAGTATGCGCGGTGTGTGTTTGCGAGAAGGAGGGCGAATGAGAGGATGAATGAGTAAGCGTGGCTGAGCGGGAATGAAGGGCGGTAGGGTTGTGTCTGCGGGGGGTATGAGTGTGCGTCAGCCGGAGTGAGTGTGTGTGCGTGTGTGGATGCGGCAGAAGAGCTCCCATGTGCTGATTCCCTCAGGATGAGGACTGTGGAGGCCTCGGTGAGTGGCGACACCGCCGTTCCAGCCGGCCTACCACGGCTGGCGGGGCGGGCCCGTCAAAGTGCAGCAGCATGACTATGTGCTGCGAAGATCCCACCAGTGATCTAGACTGGTACCATGGCGGCTGGGGGGCCACCGGCACGTAGTCGGTCCCAGCCATTGAGGTTGGACTCGTGGGGGCAGTGGTTAGGCCGTATGCTGGTCAGGAACCTCCTAGGGGGTCCGGACGGGTGAGCTGCGTACCATCAGCTCGAGTAGCAGCCTGCTTAGCTGTTAGAGTGTTGGAAAGTCACTCGACTCGACCGGTAGTGCGACTGAGGCCCGCATCCTCAGGAGCGAACCGGTAAGTACCGCTTTGCGGGGCCGCGTTGGTCGCGCGGTTTCTCGACCCCGCGCTCATGGGACCCGTGTAGTTAGGGTCGACGACCAGGTACTGCACGTAAAATCAAACGACATTTATCTGTCCAGAAAACCCACTGTCCACTGTTGCAACGTCCCGAAACCGAGTGGGGTGCGAGTGAACGATCCGAAAGTGAGGTTAGGAAAAACGTCAATTTTTGTTTGATAAATTGCACCTCAAACGAAAAGATTGACTAGTAGCATTATTGGTGACAGACTTTAGCAAAGAGGCACATGCTACTACTCTGAAACAAAAACGCCCGCAGGCAAGCAGTGGCAGAAAGATTTCCAGAAAGAACGGGAGGAAGCAAGAGAGACGTCGTGCAGTACTCACGTAGTTGAAGGAAGAGACAAAATACAATGTATTATGGGCGTTGACCGGAAGTTCGAATAATGTCGGCTGACTTTCCAGACACCCCGTATATTCGCTCGAAACACAATGGTAGCGAGGTCGATAATAATCGAATGAATATTACCAAGGGTTTTGCGCGAGTATAATCCTCGGGTGAGCTGGATTTCGGCAACTAGTAAACAACGCGTGATGAACAAAGGAAACCAAAACAGAATCTCAAAGGTAAACAAACGCGAGACCAAGCGCTCGATGGCTCTGAGCGCGCGAAGAGACTGGCGAGCCCTATACGCACGAACTATGTCGTATAACAATTTTTGGGTCGAAATAAAATATACGTCAGAATTACATAATCTCGCGGAAATTCGTACTTTTGGTTGGGCCAATTTTCGCGGGACCTCAGCAAACACTTTTAATTTAATGCCCTAGGCCTAAAGAACGATCATTTTACTTAATGATCGATGAACTAAAACAATTCGCTAATTGACGCGATACATATTGAAAATCAACCGGAACTTGACGGAACGACCGAGGATAAGGTACGAGCTCCACAAAAATTATGACTGGACCGGAACTTCCCCAGAGGCGGAAACCCGGGAACAAACGCGACTTTATCGCCGAAACACTCCACCCGGGTTCCGGCCTACTGGAGACACGGAATTCCCTCCATGGGGTAACCCGTCGCCACGTGGCGCACTTACTAAATAAATAAAAACTCGGGGATAAGAGCTCGTACCTCAGGGACGCAGAGAGACGAGAGAGTTGGGGCTCACCGCTGAAGAGTTCGCCGGCTTGGTCGAGAACTTTTTCGGGGTGACGCGGCCAGGCCCGTGAACACCGAAATCCTGACTGCCTAATTCGCCGCGCTCTCGCGGTGCTCCCGGCTCTCTCGTGCCCCATTCGCGTGCGCCTCCCCTCTTTTCGCGCGCTCACGTGTGATCGTGTTATTCTCTGACTCGTAGATTTTCCCTTCATTCCCTCCGATGCCACGGCCACGGCCCCGCTCTACGGCGCTACCGCGCGCGTACGCACCTGCCCTCGCAGCGAATATGGCACTGCCCCTCGGGCCTCCCCTAGGAGCCGAGGCGGGACCTCAAACGCCGGGGGGTGGCCTCCCTCGCATTTTCCCAGCGTCCTGGGAGTAGCGGTGGGCCCACGCGATATACCACCAGGTGAACTACACCCCCGGTCGCCAATCCACCGCCCCGACTCCCTTCGACAGGGCGCCGGTCTTACGCGGTCCATGAGGCCCGAGGGGACAGTAGGGATGCTGCAACTCCGGGTTACTGGGTCGACAGGGACGGGCGACACGGTAATCTTGGTCTTAATCCGGCGTCTCCTCCGGCATCCAATCCGCGAGCACAGTCGCCCGACACTCGCCTGCCTCTAGGTAGAGGCGCGTGTGTGTCCCCTTGGACCAACCCGCGCGAGATTTCGCGGAGCGCGGAACCGGTAGCCGGGACATCTCGGGTATCGCCAATGCGTTACTTCGGGGTAGTATGGAAAGCGCGAGCGATCGTTCCCCGATACGTCGTTCCGTCCTTCAGGCTAATCGTCCTAAAAACTGTCCCAAACATATTATGTTCAGCTTGATAATTTCATCCATTCCTCTGCGGCTCACGAGCCGGTAGGTAAACATACAGGTAAGACGTGGCGGTTTACGGAACGAATTTACAAAAAGGTCTAATATACCGCCACGCCGTGAGTCGACGATTTCGGAGCCACCCCGAATCGAACTAGGACGCCTCAGAATCGTAAATCCGACCCACTGGTCGACACCTTCCTGAAATCGACGTGACCCTCAAATTTGACACTTCACAGTGTATATAGTGATATCCGCTTTCTTACGCAGCGCTTGGATATAAAGATGACGCTCAGTTTTACAAAAAATATATATAATAGAAATAATCCTTAACACTCTTGAGTTTTATTACATGGCAATGGAAAAAGGAATGTGACGAAAGTTCAATATTTGTTTATTGGATTGCTGCGAAGCGCTGTGCAGCAAAATCCATAATTTTGTAAAGCGTGGCGCTTTGTCGACAGCGAAATCATTAATTTTTCTGTGTTGTGCTGAGCAGTGTTGTTTTGCGCTTTGCTGTCTAAAAGTCACTAATTTATAAAATAGAAAAATGAATTTGTTGAAAATGATGCGTTAAAGTTTTTTATTTTGACGATTATCGCGAAGGAAAAGGAATGAGTACTAATTGCAGGAATTGATAAATGTAGGCCCTATGAAACTTATAAGGAATCGTTGCGAGGTCGATGTCTCCGATTTCGATGAAAATTGGCATGCTTGGAGAATGGGTAAAAATAGGCGACACGTATTTTTTCATATCGGCGGAACCCGATTTTTAAGGGTTGAAAAGGACCCTCGAAAATTGGGGTGTTTTTCACTTTTCGTCGATAACGTTTTAACGGTACGCGATATGGAAAAACTTCAAATTGCAACAAGGTTTATTTTTTCGTGTACTATTCATTGGAGATGAGAACGATGGAGATAGCAACAAATTTCATATTGTTTATTCCAAAAATGCTATTTTTTCAACCGTATCTCCGAGAATTTTTAATCGATTGGGATGTAAATTTGCATACATGTAGCGAACGGAAAAGTGCGGATACGGATTTTTTCTTTTTCCGCTATCTCACAATTAAGGGGATGAGACTGCCCGTCGATTTTTTTGCCGAGAGCATCGTATTATTAGCTAGCCTTTTGGCATTGCGGTCTAAATTCACGTCAATATACGTTCGTGTTATGACGCAATTGCATATTTGTAACATTCCAGTCCCTCCCGACTAACGGTCCCCCTCTCGAAAGGCAAACGTTCAAAGTTCTTACCGTGCGACATGGACGAAAATTTGTAGAAATAAAAATGGGTTACAAAGAAAGTACAATCAGTCGAAAGAGTCGATACACATTTTCTCGTTTTGGCGGCACGGCACTCTTGAGGGGTCAACGCACCCTTAACAACTTCGTTCTTTCTATAGCTCGTGAACGGGCCGAAATAAAAATAAAGTTCGATAGGAAAAAATGTTGTATTCTTCGACTACTAGACGTTCATGATGATAATGATGAGTACAGCAATAAATGGCGTGTTGCTTATTGCAATAATTCGTGAATTACTTGTGAAAAATCACCCTTCAGTTTTCCACTAATATGGGCAGAGGCAAGGATCGCAATCACAGACTGACTTCGTGCGTCGGGAAGCAACTGGATTACAATTGTATATTTACGAAGAAATTCTCCCCCGCCACGTGCTGCCTCTGACGATTACAACGCAATGGGAAGAGTGTTCTCACGCTTACTCATTTACGAAATGTTTTTTTATGGATTATACTTATTACAATAATGATAGTCATGATAAAAGTGTTTGAAACAAAGAGATTTCTTACACCACGCACAAGTGATAATAGCTGCTTCGCCGCATATATCGCATGTCGGTACATTTTGTGAAAAGCAAAATTCTACCGGATTTTCGAAGTTTGGTGGTCTTTCTTCTTCGTACCCGCTTTTGTACCACGCATATTTGAAAAGATTTGTAAACCGTGGAGAAGAAAACTGGTTGTGTGTAAGAGATTGTAATTTAACAATATTGTCTCTCAAATGTAATTGACATCGTAATTGTATAATATTACTGCGTCTGAAACGTGTTTGACGAAGTTTTTCCATACACGGAAGCCATAAACAACAAGGGGCCGTATCATTCCAGTCGCACCTGCAAGAATTACTAATTATCTAAAGGACTGATTGTCTACAGAACTAAAGAAACTGGTGCAATATATTTACCTGCTGGAATGGTTAAAACTTTAATATCTTTCCCTTGCGTATCCATTTCTTTGAATGCAGTTGGACCTTGACCGCTCCAAGAATCCAGAAGTATTACCGATTTTGGACCCGTATTGGGAATATATACTTCTTGGAACCATCGTTTGAAATGTTTAGTCGTCAATATTCCAGATTTCGAAGCCAATAGAAATATATTTTCGGCTCTGAACATAGTTTGTTCCACTCAAGGACCAAATTTGCCGGTAGGTTCGTTTAAAACGATCAACATAGGTGCCAAAAGCTTGCCACTCGCAGAAACCAAAGGCTGTATAGTATAACTGTGTGTTGTTGATGTTTTCGATTGCACGACTGCCTCAACGGATTTCTGTCCTTCTTTCGCCAATGTGCGGCCTGTATGTAGCTTTAAATTGAATCCACTCTGATCAGAATTAAATGTGTTTTCAGCCCCAACGTTGGCTATGTTGACTTTCACCATTTCTATAAATTCGATAGCTTTGTTTTGAAGTGTATCAGCGTTTAATAATTGTTGTTTTGTTACATATTTAGTAATCTTCCATGACACAATTCCATGTTGGTTTTTGAATGTTCTTAGCCAAGAAGCGGATGCTTGGAAATTTACGGCTGGTATTTCTACAATTTCTCGTGCGCGTAAGGCCTATCGTCGAAGATCTGTATCATGGACAGGCAGCTTTCTGTCCAAAGCATCATTGAAATTGTTTAACGTGTAGTGAGCTATCTTTGTTAACTTTTGTTTGTAGGTGCCACCCTTATTTATACTATGGGCCCACCGGCGCAACTACGACTCTGATTGCACCTTTTTGAATTTCGTTAGAACAGATGATAACTTTCTATTCCCATTTGCCCCAGATCTCCAGTAATCTACAGCTCTTGTCTTGCATGCGTAACTCAATTCTTCTATATCTTGGGCACATACATTTTCATCAATTTTTGGATCTAGGTATCGTTGTCTATGCCAACCTCCTTCACTGTCATCTTCTATTACGGCTGCTTCATGAATTTCATTTGGTGACAGAAAATCCAAACCAGTTTCGACTTCCATTTTCATAGGTTGATCCATCGCTTCAATGATCATGTTTTCTAGATCCTTACTGAACTGTTTTTCCTGTGAGGTGATTGGAGTGCGAGGCAAATTCATAGCGCTTATCGCTATGGATAGAAGTTGAATAACATTCATCGGATTAACGTAGATTGTTATTTGTATTTCGAACTCAAAATGTATGGCTGGCTTCTCCGTCGTAACTGCAGCAATAATGATCGTTGGTGAATTTATATGACTCGAAACCCAATTGATAAATACACACGAAAAAAACAACGACGACCCACGCTATTACCAGAACTGTTATTAATCTATAATAAGGCGATTTCAAGGTTATCATGAGAGCCGCTCTTTGCACCGTAGTCGCTCTTTGCGAAGATTTATTTCTTTCGTTCATTGGTTCCGCTGTTTGTGAAATTAAAGTTAAAGATAAAGGTTAAATTATGCTGCGTTATAAGCTGATAAAAATGTTGGCATCATTCTGTTCATGAGTTGCAGCGGCAACCCAAAAACGCTGTAACCTCTGCAGATAATGCCTTCGATACGGTGAGCGGAGTGGAATTTCTTCGTAAGTATACAATTGTAATCCAGCTGCTTTCGAAAGCACGAAGTCAGTCTGTTATTGCGAGCCTTGCTTCTGCCCATTTGAGTGGGAAACTGAAGAGTGATTTTTCACAAGTAATTCACGAATTATTGCAATAAGCGACACGCCATTTGTTGCCGGACAACGAGAAAATGTGTATCGACTATTTGGACTAATTTTACTTTCTTTGTAACCCATTTTCATTTGTAGAAACGTTCGTCCATGCCGCACGGTAAGAACTTTGAACGTTTGCCTTTCGAGAGGGAGACCGTTGGGGGGGAGGGGCTGGAATGTTACAAATATGCAATTGCGTCATAACACGAACGTATATTGACGTGAATTTAGACCGAAATGTCAAAAGACTAGCTGATTATAAGATGCTCTCGGCAAAAAAATCGACGGGCAGTTTCAACCCCTTAATTGTAAGATATCGGAAAAAGAAAAAATCCATATCCGCACTTTTCCGTTCTCTACATGTATGCAAATTTACATCCCAATCGATTGAAAATTCTCGGAGATACGGTTGAAAAATAGGATTTTTGCAATAAACAATATGAAATTTGTTGCTATCTGCATCGTTCTCATCTCCAGTATATAGTACACGAAAAAATTAACGTTGTTGCAATTTGAAGTTTTTTCATATCTCGTACCGATAAAACGTTATCGACGAAAAACGAAGAACACCCTAATTTTCAAGGGTGCTTTTCAACCCTTAAAAATGGGGATCCGCCGATATAAAAAAATACGTGTCGCCTATTTTTACCCATTTTACAAGCATGCCAAATTTCATCGAAATCAGAGACATCGACCTCGCAACGTTTCCTTGTTAGATCCATTTTTACTGCAAGTTTCCATACGTTGCGGGTTATTGACATGGTCCCGATTTCCTCATAGAAAATTCCGGGTGAAACCGTGAACCTCTCTATCCGGTATGGTTTTTTCGGCGTATTAGCCTCACCTGGGCTCCACCCTAGGGCCAGAGCTAGTATCCTGCGAAACTAATTCGCGGGGTTAAATTCTTTGGACCTGACGTGTTTTTTCTTTGGGGAATATATATCCGTATATAGATATACACATAGATTTTTTATCTATCTAAAGAATTTTAATTCTTTTTCATTGAAGACTTTTTGTATTCCGACTCGTTACTGAGTCTTGAGTTTAATGCCCCTTCTTATCTTCATTTCTGCAAAGTTCCCGATTTGTGCTTCGATCAGGTCGCTCGTTCGATGCTTGAAAGGCGACGGTTTCATTATATGAATAAAACATTTCCTTTTTTTTTCGTTTTCCGCGCTTCTTGTGCGATGTATATATATATATATATATATATATACATACGTTATTTTTCTTGATTATTTTCTCTCTCTCTTTTCTCCCTTTTTTGATGACGGGTCTTCGTGCGTTCGAGCCGCGGGCCCCTCCTTTCTCCGCGCCCACCCGCTAGCCTTCGAGGGGGCTAGTGGGTGATGTATTTTTTTAGGCGATTTGCGTGTACGCGTGTTTCCTTGCGTCCGCGGCCGATACGGTAGGTTTCACCTTCCTCTCGAATTCGGACCGTGTAAGGCCCTACCCACTTCGGGGTGAGCTTGGCCGATCTGCCCCTCCTCGCGGTTTCGTCGTAGAGGAGGACTTGGTCACCGGGACGGTACTCTATTTTACCGGCCGTGTGATCATATTTATGCTTTGTTTTATCCTTTCCCTTTTTCAGCTTTTCTTGCGCTTGTTGCCACGACGCCCTCAGGCGCTCTCGTAATTCTGCTGCGGAATCTTCGTACGAATACGTTGTTCGAGGAATTTCTTGCAGCGCAGTCGGTAAGTTAGTCTCCTTTCCGAACACCAATTCATACGGCGTGATACCTGTGGCCGTGTCTGGCGTGGTATTATATGTAAACATGGCGTACGGTATCCATTCGTCCCAGCCCCTTTGATCCTCACGTACGAAATTTTTCAGATATTCCGCAAGGGTCCTATGGGATCTTTCCGGGGCTCCATCCGATTGCGGATGGTATGCCGTGGTTTGCAACTTTTGTATTTGTGGGAGATCACACATTTCTTGAAATATTTTGCTCAGAAAATTTGTGCCTTGATCCGAGAGGATTTCGGACGGGGCACCAAATTTACAAATAATTTTCGTTACAAGGGCCTGTGCCACTGTATTGGCTTCTTGTTTTTCTAACGGAATTGCTGCGCTGTATTTTGTTAATAAATTCTGGAAAGTCAGAATATATTTGTTGCCTTTTTCGGTCACAGGCGAGGGACCTACTATATCAACAGCACATTTTTGGAACGTTCGTCCTGGTGTGTCCGTGATGACCATCGGTACTTTCGTATTTTTTCTCGATTTATTTCGCTGGCATTTGTCGCACTCTTGTATGTGTGCGGTGACGTCTCGCTTCATTCCCGGCCACGCATACTGTTGACGTATTCGCTGCAGCGTCCGTGTGATGCCTTGCTGCCCACCTAGAGGGGCATCGTGATATTCTTTCATTATTTTCGCTCTGTCTTCCTTGCTTCGAGTGGATACGCCAATGCTGCAGTTTTCTTCGTCGCTTGCGCCTGTGCTCGCGCATCGCAACTCTTTTAACTCATGGGGAGATTCCCCCTGTGCCGCGCATCCGCAGGCGGCTTCATCTCCACGTGCTGCCTCGTAGCACGGTGAGTCGTATTTTCGGCCTCTCCTCTTTGTGTGGACATTCGTAGCGCTGTCCTTTTCGTGCTCTCTCTCTCGGGCGCGCTCGCTCGTATTGTCATTGTCCGAGTCGATATTGTCGAACTCGGTTTCTTCTCTCTCGCTTTCATAGCGGCTGGCGGCCGTACTGTCTTTCTTTGTTTTCCCTCTCACGTTGCCGCACGGAGTCTTCTTTCTTTCTCTATTTAATTCTTTCATTGTCGCGCTACCGCGTTTCCTTCTATTTTTTCTTTTATTATCTTTCTCCGTTCTGCGACCGTGGTTTTGTGTAATTTTTTCTCCCTCTTGTGCCGGAGCTCGTGTCAAGGCATATATGCGATTTAATGCATCTGCGTTTGTGTTTGATTTTCCCATTTTATATTGGATCTTATAGTTGTATTCTTCCAATTTTATTTGCCATCTCATTAGCCTTGATCATGGATCCTTCACGCTGAATAACCATGTCAATGGTTTATGATCTGTAATTATGGTGAATTCGGTGCCATAAATATACGGTCGCAATTGATGTACTGCCCATGCGATTGCAAGCAGTTCTTTTTCTGTAGTCGAATAATTGGTTTCGGCCTTGTTGAGAGTCCGACTTGCATAATATATGGGCAAATCCTCTCCAATTTTCCCTTGCGACAGGATTGCACCGACTGCCTTATCTGAGGCATCCGATGTCACGATAAACGGTTTCGTGAAATCAGGATACTGGAGTATGGGTGCCGTGATCAGGGCTATCCTTAAATGGTCCAATGAGCTTTGGCATAATTCGGACCATTCGAATTTGAGACTCTTTTTGATCAAATTCGTCATTGGTTTTGCGATCTTGGAATAATCTTTAATGAATATGCGGTAGTACCCAGCTAGTCCCAGGAATGATTGTATTTCTTTTACATTTCTTGGTATTGGGAAATTTTGTACCGCTTTTAGCTCCTTGGGGTCAGGCTTCACACCGACTTCCGTTATACTATGACCGAGATATTGCGTTTCCTTTCGCATAAATTCGCATTTCTTCGGATGTATTTTTAAATTAGCCTCTCTTAGCCGCGTCAGCACTTTACGTAACCGCTTGAGGTGCTCGACGAGTGAGGCTCCGTGTATGACAATATTATCCAAATATACGTGGCATTTTAGGCCTTTCAATCCGGCCAATAATGCGTCCATTAACCTCCTACCTTCCAAAGAAGGTAGGAGGTGCATTTTGTAAACCAAATGGCATTCGATTATACACGTAATGCCCTAACGGCGTTGAAAAAGCCTTTTTCGGTTTGTCTTCCTCCGCCATTAGGATTTGATGAAATCCAGAGGCGAGTTCGAGGGTCGTGAAGT
Source organism: Ophion costatus (assembly GCA_951751655.1). Classification (NCBI taxonomy): domain Eukaryota; kingdom Metazoa; phylum Arthropoda; class Insecta; order Hymenoptera; family Ichneumonidae; genus Ophion; species Ophion costatus. Next base: position 10,904,779 of record OX632363.1, read on the forward strand.
ACTTTGCCTTTCCCAGCTGGTCCAGTATCTCTGCGATATTGGGCAGTGGGTAGGAGTCGCCTTCTGTAGCCTCGTTTAACTTCCGAAAGTCAACGACCACCCTTTTTTCGACGATTCCGTCCGCATCTGGTTTTTTCGGCAATACGAGCAATGGAGCATTCCATGGGCTCGTGCTTGGGTGGATTATATCCTCATCTAGCATTTTTTGTGCCTGTCGTTGAATTTCCTTTTTGTGCTCCTCCGGCAATCGATAAGGTCGCACCTTTACCGGCATTGTCCCGTCCTTGAGCGGTATCCGATGCTCGAGTGCTTTTGTACAACCCAGTAGTTCTCCTTCGAGATGAAATACGTCGGGGAATTCCTAGCAAATTTGTGGCAAAATCGTTTCTTCTTCGGCGTTTAAATGGGAGTTCCCCTTAATCTCGCGTCATAATTTTTCCGTCCTTTTCTTTCGTAATTCTGTGGTTTTTCCGGCGTCTTCGTGTGCTTCCTCTTCTTTCTTTTTTTTTTGCAGTTTTCTTTCCCAGGCTAACTTTGTCGATTTCTATTGTTTCTAGGTCGACCGTAGGTCTTTTAATAATTTGCTCCTTCTCGAGCACGTTCATTACTATTACAGGGCAAGTGTTTGCCTCTGCCTTCACCATGACCTTTTCCATCGTGACTCCTTTTTGGATTTTTTGTTCCCTTGTAAACCCTTTGCCTTTTCCTATCGTCCTCGCCTGCAATATACATTCTGTGCGGGCGGGTATTTTCACGTACTTTGTGCCGTGGACAAACGGTATTTTGTGCCCTTTAATTTTTATCATTTTTCCTCTTAGTATGTGTATTCTTTTTTCGACTATACAGTCCATTCCAAGGTGTACGTCTACTGCTAACGGTACTTCCTTGCCGACCACATGAAACTTGTGTGTTATGACAGCGGCGGGGGTATCCAGTTTCAGCTCAGCTGTGCAGAGCGTACGGAACTCCTTGCCCCCGAGGCCGTAAAGTTCTATTACCTCGTCCCCGATGGGTGTTTCTGGATCCAACTCATTCACCTTTACGATGCTGCACTGGGCCTCTGTGTCACAACGGAGCGTCAGCATTTTGTCGCGAGCCTGCTTTGACGCTTTGACGCTTGACGCTATGTGTACGTGTATTCGCGGCAGCTGAGCGCTGACATGGTAAATTCTTCTGGGTGCCTTGTCATTGTGTACATATGGCATTCCATGTAGAATGTCCGGAATTTTTCTTTGCGGTAGTTTTTGCTCGTTCACTTGAACGCTATTTGTTTCTTCCTCTATTGAAAGAACGCCGACTGCTAATGAACTGACGGTTCTTTTGCGCATATTTTATTGGGTTTTTTTCACCTGGCCTATATTCATTTTGTTGTCTTGGAAACTTATTGTTTGGCACGTAATTGTAATGCTTCTGTGGATTACTCGGGCCTCGCCATCCTGGCCTTCTTCTACAGTCGTTATGCATGTGACCTGGTTTTTTGCAATCATTTAAAATTATTTCTGCTTGATTAATTGTTTTCGTTGGCAATGGCGAGCCATAACGCACTTGTGTAGGCGCCTGATGTGACTCGGGCCTTTGAAATGGGAACGATTTTCGCCCCTCGTGGGGGTGCGACGGTGCGGACTATCCGCTACTGTGTGAGACGCTCTTCGCGATTGTTTTGATCCCTTCGACAGATTTTTCCTCTTTGATTGCTCCGCGGATTGCTTCCCCTAACTCGTGGTACCCTCGTGACCTTACTATTAGCTGCAGGTCCATGAGAAGTCCATGTTCGAAATTATTTAGGGCAAAATGCCTGATTAACTGTTCGATTGCTCTTCGACCAGATTCGGAATTGACCCGGCGTGCAACCCGTGATTAGATCCAACATCATAGATTCGACTCGGTTTGCGTAAGCTTGTACAGTCTCGTCATGTTTTCGTCTACAGGAATTGAATTCGATTTGTAGCGCGGGGACTGTTCGCCTCGCCTCGTACGGTGATTTTAATAATGTAAGCAAATTGTCGAACGTCTCTACGTCTTTGTAACGCAGGTCTGCCGCGGCCTTGCCTTGCAATTTGAGATGCAATATAGATTTTAATAAATCCGCGACATTTTCTGGACGAACTCGAGTCGACGCGCATTTTACTGCACGTATAAAATCTATAACACCTTCTGGTTTGGAGGCGTCGAATACGGGTGTGCTCATTCGCCTAAATCACGTTCACCGTCGTACATGACGACAGTGTTAAAAACTAATCTGACGGTCGCGATAGTTCGTCTCTCCCGGGCAATCGATAACGGTCTGCTTTTTCTTCGTCCGACATAGACGAATTCTCTGGCGTTGGAGGATTCTTATTTATGAAATGTTCCGTCACTTACAGGTAGATGATCGCAAGATGCATGCTGATTGAGGAACTGCTGATCGTTCTGTTCTTCGTTCCTTTGTTTCGCACACTCCTTCTGGGTACGATTTCTCCGATTGTTGAGTCCTTGTTCCGTTGATCCTCGGGATCCGGGTTTTCTGGAATTGGCGCTGCTTGGCTGTAGCCTTTCCTCTGTATTTCTCTTCCGACTCGGACGGGCTGGCTCACCCTAGCACACGGGTTGACTCGGCAACTCGCTTATGGTGCTTGAGTGGTAGTTGTGCGTATCCACACACAACGAACGAACTTTTCGGTAGATCCCACTGCTGCCACCAATGTTGTATACCCGGCTCGAGAACCCGGGATAGGTATTTTTGGGATCGTTGCGAAATTAAGGGTTGGAGCTCAAGTTCGTTGAATAGGAATATAAGTTTATTACTGGGCTGGTCTCTTAATTGAATTTACAGTATGTCGGTCGAACCTTAGGACCGAACCGTTCAAAAGCCAACCAAGGACTGACTGCTCCCTGGAAACTTCTCGTAATTATCGACTCTGATTGTAGCAAGTTGCCCTAGATCGAGCATCATCCAATGCTTCGTCAGGACGAGTCGCAAACTGTCTTTTTGACGTTTGCATTTTGGCACAAGTGTGACTCTTTCGCAAGGAGGATGCGAAACGGTCTGGAATGCCGTTTCGCAAATAATTTCTCGACTGGTCGGTCGTTTCGTTGTATTGCGTAAATTAGCGGATACAACACTCTCTTCCTCTCTCTCTCTCTGTCTGTGTCTCTCTCTGTCTCTGTTTCTCTGTCTCTCTGTCTCTCTGTCTCTCTGTCTCTCTGTCTCTCTGTCTCTCTGTCTCTATGTCTCTCTGTCTCTCTCTGTCTCTCTCTGTCTCTCTGTCTCTATGTCTCTCTGTCTCTCTCTGTCTCTCTCTGTCTCTCTCTGTCTCTCTCTATGTCTCTCTGTCTCTCTCTGTCTCTCTCTGTCTCTCTCTGTCTCTCTCTATGTCTCTCTGTCTCTCTCTGTCTCTCTCTATGTCTCTCTGTCTCTCTCT
>OX632363.1:10908379-10996145 GCA_951751655.1 Ophion costatus
CGTGTTGCGTAACCAATTAAAAACCTCTGGCTGTAGAGTATAGCGATAAAAAGTGGTCAATAACCTAAGCAGAGAACCAACTTCCCTTTCTTCGAAATTGCACGAAACTCCAGTTGAACGGGAAAATCGATTTGATTGCAAGGTGTCCAGACTAAACTCAGCCGTGTACTGTATAGATTCTACTTCTTTTACTGGCGATATCAATAAGACAATGGACGAGTCAATGATTACTAGGATGATTGATAGCATGGGCGAATCTAGTGCCACAAACAAAAAACTTTCTGAAATGATCCGCCACCAAACAAACGTCAATGATGACATTGCGAATAAACTAAAATGTCTACCAGATCTGGTAGCAAAGTCGATAAGCACGAACAAATTATCGAGCGTCTTGAGGCAAGTAATGCTCGTTTAACACGTGAACTTGAGCTGCTCCACTCTTTAATTATGTCCAGTCGAACCCACGATTCGGCTGGGATCATTTTGTCAGGTATCCCTTTCGCAAATTCCGAGGACCATAAATCCCTTGTTCTCAAGATCTTCACTGCTTTGGCTGCTCCCGAGCTCTTCAGCGACGTTCTGGATATTCGCATTCTCCCGCGAAAGGGAATTTCTTCAGTAGGCGAGAACAGACGAACTAGTGGCGGATTGGTCAGCAAGTCACTTTTGATTACACTTAAATCTAGGAGGGTCCGAGATCAAATTATTCACAAAAAACGCGAGAAAAAAGATCTCTTCATACGCGACGGCTTTGATACCAATATACCAGGACGTATCTATGTAAATGAATTTCTACCGTCATTCGCATACAAGCTGTATCGCCAAACCAAAGACCGAGCAGGAGCCGCTAATTACATATACGTGTGGACCAGATCTGATCACATTCAAGCACGAAAGGCAGAAGGCAGTCCGAAGATCGAAATTACTTCTGAAGACGACTTAGCAAAACTAATCTGACTTACACTCGCGCTGAGCAGTTTGAAGGCATAGAGTGCTACGGCCTCGCCGCGTGAGAAATTCAACTCGTTTTATTGGAATTCGATGCCCAACGCTTGGTGGGCGCACTAGCATTCTTGAAAAGCTCTTAAAATGGAAAAAAAAAGTATTTTTGTTCCTCATTTGACCAGTATCTGTGCAAGTTGCCTGAAGCTGTCTCTAAGCACGATTCTGTATGCTAAGTCAACGGTGGAAGAACGACGCGTCACAGAAAGAGCGCTTATGAAATACCACGAGTCACTGCATGAGATAGCCACAGCATATCTGGAAGTGCTGGCGAAGCTAGAGACGATAGCTGCATGTAAATCAATATTTGATGGGCGCCATGGCCCAAAAATCACTCGGCTAGGGGTTGAGAATGAAGACGAAAAAACACTGGTTAATACGGGAATGAGCTATGCATCTGCTGCCAGAGGAACACGAATACACTTCCAACGGGGACCAACAATTACCGTGCCAAAATCTACAAGTACGCGAGTGATTAGTGAACCACGACCTGCAAAGGCTGAAAATCTCGCCACAGCAAATGCTACGAAGCAGGCATTATACAGCGCGCTCAATTCAGTAGCGCTAGGACTCAAGATCTCGCACGTAACCCACGCTCGTAACAACGGTGTCCGAATTCAGGTTTCTGCAGGTAATCTTCAGGAACTAAAGAAACTTAGTAGCATTGCTGAAGCTGGGTTACAGGTCCTAGATGATGTCAAACTTAAACCACGGTTAGTTTTGCATGATGTACCGGCGGCAATGAATCGGGATACTGTTTTGGCAAATTTACACTCCCTTAACCTACCAGGACGAGATATAGATGACACCAAGGTCATTTATGTCTACTCGGCGCGCGGCGGGAGATATACTCGTGTAGTAATTGAAACGAGCGCGCAAAATCGAAAATTCCTACTAGGGCTACCGGAAGTATCCCTCAGCTGGAATGCATGCTCGATTCACGACCATATACGATTACCCCAGTGTTATAAATGTCAGCGTTTTAGCCACATAGCGAGCGAATGCAGGCACGAAGTTCGGCGTGGTCACTGTGCGGGCGCCCATGATACGAAGACCTGTGAACTGAGAAGCGAACCTCCTTCTTGTGTAAACTGCAGCGCTGTCAAAATGACAAATGTGAGCCATACGGCAATGGACTATGAGGCGTGCGCGAAGGCGAGATTAATAAACTATGGATAATGGAAACTCCTTGGTGCGCGTGGAAGAACTCTTAATATGTCACGTGAACTGTCAATCCCTCTGTGCGCATTTACAGGAATTTCGTCTACATATCCAAGCGCAGCGATACCACATAATCTGTCTGAGTGAGACCTGGCTTATAAGGGGACAGTACGGCAGTCGGATTTTTGTAATTTTTCGTACTCATGGGACGCGAAGTTCAGAGCTCGAATATTAATATCCCAGAGCAGTTCGACGCCATATTCAGAAATTTTCGAGAAAATTGACTTTGAAGTTTTCGAGCGCACGCTTATCCCACAAAGATGCAACGATATTCGAACCGGGCTCGTGGCGTACCCGGTAGCGCTCGAGTCTAGTAATCGCGGGGTCGCTGGTTCGAGTCTCACTTCGAAATTTTTTTTTTTTTATTTTTTTTTTCAATTCTCATACCTTCGTCATTTAAATATCCCGATAAATTTCTGTTGTATATAATTACATATTATTATATATAATTAATATAATATATCTATATATGTTTATATATGGACAAAATCCATACATAGTTATTTATGTACAAAATTCATTATAGTAATACATAATTATATATTTTCTCATATATGATCATATATTATTTATATATAACAATAGGTGATTATTTATAAAAAAATAAATAAATATTCCCGGGATGAAAATCATAAAATCTATGCTAATTCACATATATGTAATTATAATTGTCAATGATAAATGCAAGTCTTATTTTTGATTATCTCTTGCTTGAAATTGCGAATAGGCGCCGTAAAAATATCCAGTAATAATATTTACATAAACTCCCTTGTAGATTAATAGGAGCATAAATAGAAGAATAAATGTTGAAATATGTGAATATAACGCTTGCTTTGGCAACCGTCGATATTGTGAATAACAGTTCTGCGTACATCGTTTGCCTTTGTCCTGATCAACTACCTGCGAAGCAGGCACAGCTGCTTGTGCACAAAAGATTTCTGGGAATTCCAGAACGGGTGGAAGGGATACGGCGTCTTCCGCAAGGATGCCTGTTTGAAGTAGCATATGACGCGTTTTTTCATTTAAAAAAAAATGAAAAAAAAAAAAAAAATTCTAAGTGGGACTCGAACCAGTGACCCCGCGATTACTAGACTCGAGCGCTACCGGGTACGCCACGAGCCCGGTTCGAATATCGTTGCATCTTTGTGGGATAAGCGTGCGCTCGAAACGTCAAAGTCAATTTTCTCGAAAATTTCTGAATATGGCGTCGAACTGCTCTGGGATATTAATATTCGAGCTCTGAACTTCGCGTACCATGAGTACGAAAAATTACAAAAATCCGACTGCCGTACTGTCCCCTTGTTAGGCCAGAAATATCGGATGATTTCGTGGAACTCCCTGGTTATTACCTACTCCGTCGTGATCGCGTCGGAAAAGTGGGCGGGGGAGTGGGTATATATGTGCACAGTAGTATCAGAGCTGAAATTCTTGTTGCATCGCCGGAGAACTATTGTCGCGCACCTGAGTTTCTTGTTGTAAATATTGATGTACAAGCCACTGTGAACTTAGTGCTTGCGGTACTTTACAGGCCCCCGAAAAATGGCCACTTGGTAAGATTTTTTGACGCCTTTACGAACCTTTCCCAGGATTATCAGCAGGCAATAGTGATTGGGGACTTAAACTGCGACCCGGCTGTGCAAACGGCTGAGACGGCAAAATTTTCTGAGCTCATCATTACACAGGGTCTTTATATAATGCCGTATGGTTCCACACACCACACTATCTCTGCCGATACATGCATTAAGCACTGTTTAGTAAGCCCTGCGACTAGAATCTTAAGCTACGGCAAATACCCGGTCACGTTTTTGTCAGCGTATGATCTCGTATACGTTAAGTATGATATTAAGGTGCTTCGACATGAGCGATCTTCTTTCTATTCCCGCAATTTTCAGCAACTAAATGAGACTCTATTGTGTACACATCTTGCGGAATTTGATTGGTCAAATTGTTATATTACGCGCACAGTTGATAAAAAAGTCGAAATTCTAAATACTGCTATTACTGCAGCTTTCGATGTTTATGCGCCAATAAAGCGGATCACCATCAAACGGCGTCCTGCGCCCTGGCTTACTGCGGAGTTGCATGAATGTATGCGGCGCCGTGATCGTTTGCGACGAGCATATGTCAAAGACAGGCGGAACAGATGTCACTTATATGAGAAATTCAAAATCGTCCGTGATAAATTGAAAATAGATATGAAGCGCGCTGAGGAAAATTTTTATCGTGCAAATTTTGCATCGTTGAGCGAACCCTCGGCAGCCTGGGATCTTGTACACAGCCTTGGTCTCCTCCCTGGCAAGAAATCACAGGTGCGATTAGCCTGCAATCTGGATCTGCTAAATCGTCATTTTGTAGCTGAGGATCGCTCGGCAAGCCGTAACATTCGGAATTTGAGTGAAATTATCGATGGATTGCCGCGGTATGATGATACCGCCTTTTATTTTTCGTATGTTACACCGGAAATCTTAGACAAGACACTCAGTAAAATAAGGGCAAATGCTTCCGGTGTGGACGGCATCTCTATGATAATGCTTCGCATCGCATGGCCAGCAATTAAAAATCAAATCTTATATCTGATTAATCATGCTCTGATGAACTCTGAATTCCCAGCAGAGTGGAAAAAGGCGAGGGTCCGTCCTGTGCCCAAAAAAAAAGTTGCCTAATACTGCAAGTGACTATCGACCGATCTCGCTCCTCTGCAATCTGTCGAAGATTATGGAGCGTATTGTGGCCGATCAAGTGGAGCGCTTCATCACGATGCACAGCCTTAGTGATCCGTACCAGTCGGCATTCAAAAGGCATCATAATACGCAGTCGGCACTGTTGAGACTTGTGGATGATGCACGTCATGCCATTAATACTCGTATGGTGACCGTTCTGGTACTATTCGACTTTTCCAAAGCGTTTGACTATGTGCCGCACGGGTTGCTGTTGAAAAAACTTATGGATTTGCGGTTTGCGTGGAGTGTAGTCGTATGGCTCCAAGCGTACCTGGAGGGACGTAGTCACGCTGTCTATGACGGGCAAGGAAGCGCTTCCAAATGGGAATGCCTGCGTACGGGCGTGCCACAAGGTTCCGTACTTGGTCCGCTCTTGTTCGCTATATACGTTAGTGGTGTCACGACAGTTATCAAGAAGTGTCAATACAGTATGTATGCAGACGACCTGCAAATTTATCTGCACTGTCGACCATCGGACATTTTGAGTGGTATTGACCAAGTAAATAGAGACATTGCCGCGATTTGTACCTGGGCAGAAAATACTGGTCTCAAATTGAATACGTCGAAAACAAGAGCGATCATAATTGGATCAGCTCGCCACCTAGTACAAATAAATGTTGCGCCACTTGCGCCCATCCTTGTCGGTTCAGATAAAATCCCGTGGTCTGACTCTGTAATGTGTTTGGGCGTAATTATCCGACGTACCCTCTCATGGTCGGAACAAACTATGAGAGTCGTTGGCAAAATGAGGGCTGCCATCTATCAGCTTAAACCGTGTCGTGGGCAATTAGCTGTAGATATACGTAGGATGCTAGTATCGGCCCTAGTTGTCCCTCAACTGGATTATTGTAGCCTCCTTCTTACAGATGTAACTGCAGAGCTGAACCTCAAGTTACAGCGGGCACTAAACGCAGGCGTGCGGTTTATATTTGATCTTCGGAAGGATGTACATATTACGCGATACTACCAGCGTTTGGCGTGGTTGAAAGTTACCGAGCGGCGCAAATTCTTACTTGCGTCATTTGTATATGCAATATGTGAGCACGGTGAGCCCATGTATCTAGTTGGGCGTTTTAGACGGCCAGTGTGTAAAAGAACTCGGCGCTTGCGACGACCTCTCATGAGTAACGACTTCGTTGAACCAACGGCACGCACCAACTATTATTATAAATCTTTCCTTGCCACGGCCTGTCGTGTCTGGAATGGTATGGACGAGGGCTTGCAAAAACCAAAAGAGCTTCAAGGTGGCGTTGAAACGAGACCTGCTGCGGGCTATGATTGAATGAGGCAATTTTGTGATCTACCTCTACTTTGATATCATGTTACGTTTCAGTCTCTCCTTTGTGCCTCGTTTTCACTCATAGCTATAAGATAATTGCATGTCTTCACTCTCGTTCAGTCTTGTTTTCACTCATAGTTGTAAGATAATTATAAGTAAATGTATATATACAGATATATTGTAATTTATAGTCCAATTCCAATTTCAACTTAATTTTAACTTTACATTTTATATCAACTTGTCATAGTTGCAGGAAACTGCCTAACTATATTCAAGAGAATGTAGTAAGACATAAATGCGCTTTTATTGTATGTTTGGCACGGTGCTCTTAGGGGGCTGATGCCTCGGAGCACGAATAAAATTATGTTCTCTCTCACTCTCTCCCCCCCCCCTCGCGCCTCCCCTATCTTTTTCTTTTCCCATTCCCCTATCCGTTTATTTATGATTTTGGAATATTAGAAATGTAGGCTCCCACTAATCGTCTTCGCTAATACTTCCAAGTCGTATATATCGTGCATAAAATCTATCTATCTGTGTAGATCTGTATACAGTGAACGGTCCTACAAACATTAAAGATCAAACTATTCAATTCAAACTTTCAGTTATTTTAATTCAAATCAAAAGGAGCTCATAATTTATACTCTTGTGAAATGAATAAACAATGTGGAATATTCTGTTGTATATTCATTCCTGGTATTAATGTAAGATGTTTATTTCAGTAAGAACGTTGAAGAAAATGAAGGCTCGGACAAAACTCGGGTGGAAAAAACCCAAAAATCAATGTGCGCTGACTCTGACTGAGAGTGGAAGTTGAGCCAAAAAAATGCACTTTTTGTAACTCCGAGCGGAAAAAACATCAAAATCGTTGGCAAAATGTACATACGTGTACGACGGAAGTTACAATTGAAAATGTAAACTCCCAGGCTACGGAGTTAAATGTCCTGAGGTTTTTAGTTGCATATTGACAATCGATTATCGCAAGGACAACCCATTTCATATCACCACATTTGCAGTGTTCAATATCACACTCGATTCAGATCCCATATAACTGCTCAAAAAGAAAAGTCTGATTGACACAAGACACGAGATATTGGTAGGACAGCATGTCAAAAAATTTGTTCATTTGTTGAAGAAAATATAGTTGAGAACAACAGCATGGATTTTCTTGACTCCTTTCGGAGCATGTATATTGAATATCTCACTCAGGAAATGGAAGCCGTCGAAAAATTATTACACACATTCTGTACGCGGTATTTGGAAGAGAGATTGCTAAGAGTCGCCGAAGAATGCGGTGAAAGGTATATGCAAGGTACCTATGATTTGGGAATCGCAGACAGCTCTTCAGTTACAATGCACCGAAAAGCCTCGTTTTAACAACCTGTCCATACACATTGGGCTGTTTCACATAATGATGGCTTATTTCAACGCTATAGACAAAATATTGAGAACTGCGGATTAACAAATATCATGTTTGACTCCGAGCTCTTAGCTAATGGTTCTGTAAATGGTTATATCACAGGGAAACATTTCAATCGAGCTAAAAGACTTCACCCACTTGCGTGTTTAGCAATACAAATATTGCACTTCGAAAGCTTCGCAAATTCAACGAATCTCGAAATAACTGATGAAATGAAATCATATCTTCAAGATCTAAAAAACGAACGCCACAGTAATCCGGTCATTCGGAATGATCATTTAATAAACTTATTAACGATGTATAAAGCATATGAGGCAGAAACGCTTGCAGGAGCCCATGGGAAAACTCCACAGTATTTTCTCATTTATACTAATCTCGTTCATCATTACCTTCTGTTGAATAGAAGCATATGAATTGGAGACTTCGAAATGTTCAAATTCGTACTTCTGAAAATCACAAATCTTTTCTTTACGTTCAATCAACAGAATTACTTGCGATATCTCGTAAAAAATTGTGATCATCTTCTGAAAGTGAATGAAACTCACCCTGGACTGAAAGAACATTGTCAAAAAGGATCGTTTGGAATTAAAAGGACCAGCAAGCCTTTCTCTCGACATCCAATTGACTTGATTCTGGAACAAACCATAAATGCTGATGCTGCTGATAAATTAACCGGTGCCATTCATACGACAAACTCAATCTCGGCCCGACAGCGGTGGTTCAATGCTGCTTATTTAAAAAAAGGCAAGAAATGGCTATTCGCAATTCTTCAAAACTCTCCTCCGTTCATCGAAGCCTTTTCAAAGCTACACAAGTACTCAATAATCGAGACAGACGATATTTTCGAAACGTTGGAAAAATTTGTTTGCTGCATGTACGGCTATAAACAATTGGGCAACGTGAATGAAGCACGACTGGTGACATTCATGAAAGCTTTTAAATGCAACGACATTGCGGAGCGATTCAAGTTGGAAAAGATGAACTTTGGTGGTTCAATTTTGCAACCATGCAAGTCGGAGCTGCGACAAAAAAATTTGAGATCGGCGTATATCTACACCATATGGTCTAACGCACAACTGCAACATCCCGCCTCGCTATCTCCTTCTGATTGTGGATGGCAAGAAGTGGAAGATAAATTCTAATTTCGATGGTTTGAAGGTGGACGATTACCAGCTTCAGCCAGCGAAGTCGTATTGGATGACCCCTCTAAAATGAATGTTGCAGGTAATAATATCATTTTTTTCTCTCCTACAGCATATGCTTACAAGAAAAAAAGTTAACTGTAATTTTTACAGTTTTTCCCAACAGCGCTTCCTGAAAGGAAACTGAATATTTTGCTGTGAACATTGCATTTTTTACAGTTTAATTCGGCATTAATAATTGTAAAAAATACAATGTTCATAGCAAAATTTTCACAGTTCCCTTCCAGGAGGCGCTGTTGATGGGGAAAACTGTAAAAATTATAGTTCATTTTTTCCGTGTAATTATCAATTCTATATTTAAAAAATGTTTTTTCGCAGACTCCAATGAAACCGATGATGACGAGGATGGAACGAATAGTCATTTCAGCGGCAGTGAGGATTCTGACGAAAACGCTTGCCTCATCGAAACAATTTGAGACATCGATTATGATTGGAGTTCTTTGTAAAATTGTTTTAATCCATGTCTCAAAAATGTTTAATATTTTTTTCCTATCCATATTTTTATAATATTTTTGTATAAGCATATTTTGCAACTAGCATGAGAAAAGATCGAAGAAAAATATTTTAAATCATGCCTTCAGATTAATTCCTCTCCTATGTCACTTATCCAACAACAAACCTACTACCTCCTGCCGACGCCATGTTCTCTCAAATGGCTGGCAGCATAATATTTTTCACTAGCTTAATTATTAAACTATCGGTACAAAATATATGCTTTGCGGATATAAGTCAGTTTTTTAAAAATCATTATCACGTCGATGGCAGGAGTTTGGTGTTCGACAATAGAGGTGGCAGGAAGTGTTTTTTTCCATAATGGACTGTCAATAAACAATACGTGATGTTTCAACTTTGCGCATATTTCACATGCACTCATTTTTTCAAACAATCCGTTGATAAGCGTTATCCCGCTGGTGCGCCGGCAGCAGTCGATTTTATTCAACAATCGCTAATATGACACAAAAACAATATAATAAATGTTGCGCAAATTTGTCAAAAAATAATGTCACTGGCTCCCGGAGTATAAGGACTTTGAGCGTTCACCGTTCGAAAGGGGGCCGGGGGTGGGTGATAAATATGCAATTGCGTCATAACACCAACGTATACTGATGTGAGATTAGACCGGAATGCCAAAAGGCTAGCCGATAATACGAACTTGGCTAAAAAATCGAAGGGCACTTTCAACCCATTAATTGTGAGATATCGGAAAAAGAAAAACACCTATCCGCTATTTACCCATTCTCTACACGTATGCAAATGTACATTCCCAATCGATAAAAAATTCTCGGAGACACGGTTGAAAAAAATGCATTTTTGCAATGAACAATGCGAAATTGCTTGCTTTGTGCATCGTTGTTATCTTCAATGACGAAAAAATAAACGATGTTACAATTTGAAATTTTTCATATCTCGTACCGTTAGAACGTTATCGACAAAAAACAAAAAACACCCCTATTTGCATGGGTGCATTTCAACCCTTAAAAATCGGGTTCCGCAGATATAAAAAAAACATGTCACCTATTTTTACCAAGTCTACGAGCATGCCAAATTTCATCGGAATCGGAGGGATCGACCTTCCAGGAATCAGAATGTAAAAGAAATTGCAGTGATGTTTAATTCCCATTTCAGTCCCTTCATCAAAGACAATGAGCATTTGCTTCAATACAATACCGACGATCGTCAAGTTCGAATCATAGGTCCTGAGCAAAAGCGTTGCACTGCCTTTACGAAGGATGTGAAAAGCATTAATTTCAAGAAGGCTGTGCTTTCATTTTTCATCGAAGAGGGGTCGAAAGACGAATATGTGAGTAATCCGAAAACGAAAACGCTATATATCAATGCAAAGCAGCGCCATAAATTCGAAGTCGTTAGTGGAAAAGTCGTTTCGACGATAGTTAATGAACTGTCTTGTGAAGAGCACAAAGAGGCAGACACTAAGATCGTGCACCATGTTTGCAATGCAAATCAACACTCAAATGCCGTCGAAAGATGTTCCGATGCCAATATTCTCATAATAATGATTGTAAACATCGAACACGTAAAAAGTGGGACCATAGTTTGGATGAATGTTAGCGTCTCTAATTCTCTGTGATACGCCAATGTTCCGAAACTATATTCGCACTTAGGTTCCGATGTATGCAAGTCGCTACCTGGGTTACACGCCTTGGCCGGATGCAATCCATCTGTTTTCAGAAAGGGAAAAAAAGACCTCTACGATTTTGCGAAATTCAAAAGAATACAAGATTGGTTTTGCAAAGCTTGGGGATTGCCATGGAGACCCAGACGACACTAATTTTTAAAAAATCGAACATTTCACATGTCAAATGTACAGTCATAGAGGTGAAAAGTGTTACGCGGCACGTTGTTCGATTTTCTTAAAAAATTTCAAGGCGAAAAATATTAATGAAAATTTGATGATAATCGTGACCAATTCCGACACGTCGACCATTCTTCTGTGTGCATCAGAGCTCCGACAGCAAGTTTTGCGAACAAGGTACATCGCATATATTTGGTATAATGCACTCTCAAGAATACCGGCGGCCCTTTGCTCCGCCAATTGCGGGTAGCTCGACAAAAATGGAAAATATACGTTCCTCTGGTTCGACGGAACGCAAGTCCCGCGATTCGTGGAGGACATAAATAAATAGCCAGAAATATCAATGTATAATGTTACCATTAGCATTCGAGATAACGAGAGTGACAGCGATAGTAGCGAGGATCTACCGACAATGATTCCATAAGCGAATAAAAGTCTTACTTCTTTGGTAGAAAGACAAACCTACACTATATTATAATATAGAAATAGTTAGATAAAAAACGAAATGAAAATAAAAATTTGAAATAAAAACTTATACTAGATTATGATATAGAAATAGTTTGATTTGTTCATGCAAATACCCCATTTTTCATTGTAACGTATGACACATTTGAAATGATAACAAAATAATTATACAAAGGATACCAAGTCAGCGATGTAGCGCTGCTTCGGGGAACTGGCAAGCGGTATAAAATAACACATTTGTAAAGGCAGGCATCTGAAATCGAGTTTGGAATCCTTTTTTCTATCTTATATTAAATTTTGGTGCGGATCGTAATGAGCACGCTCTCATCGTCTAAGGCGCAGAGCGCAAGAGCGCGCGTCTTTCATGAGGCTGGCAGGCACATGTTGCAACGCCTTTGACGAGGCAGGCACTCGCGAATCAATTTCTTCTACTTTAAGCTATATTCTACATTTTTTCGTTTGGGTTGCGATGAGGCGAGTGATGTACTTTTTTGACCAGTTTTTCATTGGCTTACAACCTGATCGGTTTTACACCCGATTTCGAGTGGCAGGCACTCTAATTCATTTTCTGTAATGTTTTTAGTACCTGTGTTTGAAATTTCATCTAGATCGCGATAAGCACAGAAATCGTTTTAAAAATACAACTTAATTTTTTTTATACACAAACGCAACAGTCCGTACAGGCAGGCACGTGATTTCATATTGTACACCGACCTATTGTCTGGCTATTTTCTGTAATCTTTCCAGCCCGGATGAAATCAGCCCGACAAAAGTGTCGCTAGTTCTCGGCCTAAAAGCTGTCTCGTGCGACGTGCCGGGCGGGTGGCGCTGCGATCGCCCGGTCATACAAATGACCAGCGCAGAGCAGATCGCGAGGGCATTCTGTAAATTGTTGCAACAATCTTTTAGGTATCATTATATCGTAAAGCTAATCAAGGATTTTCTTTTCGTTTTAGATTAATAATCTATCTTAAAGGTACTTATTCTTTCTTCATCTACTTTTCAGTTTTGAACGTTCTCAATGATTGTGGAAACTCAATGCTTATTATTGTATTTGAGGATGATTTTAGCTTTGGCGCAGGCAGCTCCTTTACAACTTGATGTTTAGCAATTGCACTAATATCATCTTGAATGGGGCACTCGAAACATTTTCTGAGAGATATTGTGACAGAAAAGAAAAACAATAACTAAGGGACACTTGATCCAGGGGGATTAACTCCCCTATAGGAATGTGTACCAAGTGTCCCCTAACCAGATTGCGGTGAAAAGTTATATTTAGAAAACAGCTATTTACACCAAGTGTTTTTCTGTGCAGAACTATTAAGTACATCTATAGTCACTTTGATTAAAGACCTCAATACCTAGAACATTTTTTTCCGAATAACAGTATAATCAAAAGTCAAACTTACCAAAAATATTCACCTGCCCGGCCAGGTTGCCGTTTAACTGACCGACCACTTAAATCGCCGATCAGATCTCGCCGACCATTTAACTTGCCGACCAAGAACTTGCCGACAGGCCGTCTCGCCGACCGTTGAACCCGCCGACCCAAATTAGGTTATTGTTACAAAAAAATAACTTAATCAATCTCAACATTTTGCGAAAATTGCACAATTTCAGATTTACAAAAAAATTGTCGACGAGATCTTTGGTCGGCTAGTGTATTGGTCGGCCCAATCAATGGTCGGCCAGATCGCTGGTCGGCGAGTTCTAAGCCGACCAGATCCGGTCGGACAGATCCTGGTCGGCGAGATCGAGTCGACGAGTTAAATCATTGCGGCCCGGCCAAACTTCAAGCCGCCCGCCATTTGAAAAGCCGTGAAGTCTGACAGACGGCTCTACTGTAGAAAGCTTGTGAGTACCGGTACATTACATCTAACTAGCAACCATAACGTTGCCTGTTAAAAACGTTGCAATGTTCGTTGGAGTTTTGTAAGTGCTATATATCAAGTCTTCCACAAGAATCAAATGTCCTCAGTTTCTCCGAATCCGTATAATCTATAAAAAATGTATAGCTAAAACGGTTACTGAATAAGTAAGCGTAACTAATTTTCCGATTATATTGTAATCTTCTCGTGTCAAGAATCTCTTCACAAATATGCGATAGTAATCCATTTTTCCCTTTTAGCGAACACTTAAGCCGTGATTTTCACCAGGTTTTCACGAATTATTGCAATAAACAAAACGCCATTTGTTGTTATATTCATCATTATTACCATTAACGGCTAGTAGTTGAGGAATATATAATTTCAACCTTTCAAATTTATTTTTATCACGACTTGCTCACGAGTTATAGAAAGGACAAGTTTTTAAGGTGCGTTGACCCCTTAAGAGTGGTGTTTTGCGGGAATGAGAAAATTTATATCGACTATTTTCACTGATTGTACTTTCATCATGACCCACTTTTATGGCTATAAACATTCCTCCATGCCGCACGGTAAGAACTTTAAACGTTCGCCTTTCGAGAGAGGACCGCCTGGGGGGGGGGGCTGCAATTGACAAATCTGTAATCGCGTCATAAAATGAACTCATATTGACGTGAATTTCACCCAGAATGGTAAAGAGCTCGCTGTTTATACCATGCTCTTGGCTAAAAAATGGAAGGGCAGCTTCAACCCCTTAATATGCTATATCGAAAAAACAAAAAACACGTATCGGCTACTTTTCATCCTTTGCATGTATGCAAATGTACATTTCAGTCGGTTGAAAATAGAATTTGATGTTATCTGTATCGTTCTTATCTTCTATGTGTAATACACGAAAAAATAAATGTTGTTTCAATTTGACATCTTTTTTATATCTTTTATTGTTAAAACGCTATCGACAAAAATTTAAAACACCCCTTAAAAATCGGGTTCCGCAGTTATAAAAAAGTACGTGTTGCCTATTTTCACCCATTCTACAAACATGCCAAATTTAATCGAAATTGGAGGGGGACACCTCGCATCCTTATGTTATCAGACATTTTTCCGCTCTTTGGAAACCAAATATTTTTTGCCAATACTGATTTAATTGTACTCCATTCATGCCGATTGAATTCTTAACAACATTCATCTTTTTTCTCATCCCGTGCTGTTGCGATAGGTGTAGGCAAAAATAGTGCATGAGAATAAATTCGTGTCTTATCCCTTCCAGATGTGACAATCGCACTAAAAGTAGTATTCTGTTTGCATCTCTCCCGCTGGCCAAGGCACTGTAGTACCGAGTGTACCGTAATCTAATTTTTAAGCATGTATACCGGTGTTGTATCAGATCGAAACTATTTCCCGGCTCGGTTTTATAGATTTCATTACACTGAAAGTGTAAACGGTGTATGTACAGGGTGTCCCAAATGTCACGCAACAATATGCAGAAGCCGCGCAAGTTAAATGTTGCGTGACATTTGAGACACCCTGTATCTGAAATGTATATTGCTCACATTATAGTTTAGTTCCTTACCTGAAGTTTGCGGAATGTGACGTGCTTCGCCGTCACGTATGTGTTTATACGCAGAAGTGACACTCTCAAATGCCTCAGAACTTCCTTTTAAATCGTGAGGGTAGTCACTAATGCTGTCACGATAGCTGGAAAAAGTTATAAGTACAGATCATTAGTATCGAGTGTTAAGAATAAAGTATGCTGCAGGGAGTAGACGTTGCAACACCAATGAGAGGATAGATCATAAATAATTATGATTGCAACCGTGCATATGGGAGGCAGAGGAAAGACTGAAGTGCGACGAGTCCCTCTACATTGCGACATTACTAATACGGTAAAACTCGCCGAATCGCCTGTCCAACAACGTTATTAATATAGAGCAATGTTATAAAGATGGCACGTTGTGGCAAGATGGTAACGTGTATCCTACGAGCAAGTTCGAAGGTCTCTGCTCATGTAGGTCGTCAACCAAGCACGGTTATGCGGATAGGGCGGCAGTGGCAGCCCGAGAATGTAGGCGATCGTCGTTGAGGGGCGGGTTCACGCCTGCACACAACATCACGCGACGATCGTTTGATATTGTGCGTAACGAGAGGATACCCCGACGATGACGGCACATGTTTGTTTGGCGCCAATGGTATGAACGTTACCAACCAGTTTGTTTGGGATTAACCTTCGGCATATCAGGCCTGAAGGTGCGCATAGTCCACTCCCCCACAATCGCGGTACCCTTACAACAGCACAGTATTATGAAAAGGAGGTCATCAGAGCTGAGGTAGTGGTGTGCGTCCAGCAGTTCCCTGGATCCACATTGCGGCAGGACAATCGCCGGATTTGTCGCTGATTGACTATGAATATATGATCGTTCGACGACTTGATCGTCATCTGCATCCACCCATCAATGCACGAGTTCTGGTGGCATATAGATGAGCATGGCTCATCTATATGCCTGACGTACATGGCTGACGTACCGCAAACTGTTATCCAAGCACTCATTCCATCGACACCTCGCCGGTTCTGTCATCGTTGGAGCTTGTGAGGGATTACTCGATATTAAATATTTTCTTGTAGGCAAATGTATTGGCCTGTAAATGTAATCAATTACATCACGTATTATATTCAGTCTTCCGAATAAATTGTTCCCAATTTAAGCTGTATTTAATTTTTCTTCAGACGTTGCTGTTGTACCGAGTCCAATATTTCTGTTTCATCGATTTAAGTATATAATATCGCGTGACTACTTCGGTTCGTTACATTTAAATTTTCGAACTTTGTAATACGGCATTATAAACATAATTCCAGCAGGCTCTGTTCAAATTGGTAAAAAAGTAGCCATCTTCCACTGTAAATAATGAGTCAGCTTCCTTGTCATTTTTAAGATCAAAGAATTACTTTCACCATCTACCTGGACAACGTACGTACGTGACTACGAGAGGGGCCAACGGCGGAGCAAGGCGAGTGGCAGTTGCCTCTCGGAGCGCAAATTGTACCTACCGACACGTTGTAGTACGGAACGTATAAGATTTCGGAAATAAAGGCATTTGTTACTCTGACCGGCTGATATATAAATCCCGATCTTATCAAATGGCGACGAGGATTAAAGAACCCCCGCGGGTAAAGGGAAACAAATGGGTGATACAGTAAAAGGAATCAAAGCAAGAGTATTAGCTGGGAAAACCTCTTGCATATATGGGTTAAATAAAGCCGGGTTACAGGAAATAGCTGAACATTTTGGAATCGAGACAACGGAAGACACTTCGCTGGATGAATTAAGAAAACTGATATCGGAGTATACAAAAAAAAACGTACGCCAAATTAAAAAAAGAGGAAAATCCAGGGGGGAGTACAGATTTACAAAGAAAATCAGACAACAGTGCGCTTCGGATAAACGTGCCTTCAGCTACGATCATGCCGTCAATTGGTAAAATAACAGAATTCGATCGAGAAAAGCAAACTTGAGAGGATTATATCGAGCAAGTCGAATTTTATTTGGACGCGAATAATATAGTCGAGGAAGCAAAGAAGCGTTCGACACTTCTGACAGCTGTGGGAACCGCGAATTACACCGTTATTACGTCGCTCTGCTCGCCGGACGCTCCGAAAAGTATATCGTTCCAAGACATACTGAAAAAAGGTCAACAACACTTCGGGGAGCGAGTAAATGAGTTATTAGGTCGAATGAAATTCCACAAGAGAAATCAAGGCAATAGTGAATCATTACAAGAGTTCGTAGGTGACATTCGGAAATTGGCCTTGGACTGCAAGTTTACTGGACCGACGGGGAAGTTGCCATTCGAAACGATGTTACGCGATCGCTTCGTGGCGGGGATAGCGAATGAAGAGCTACAACGATGCTTGTGCCGAAGACACGAAGAGTACATAAGCGATGAAAACCCGAACGGTTTGAGTTTAGAGAAAGCGCTGGAAATTGCATGCAACGCAGAGGCTACCGAACGGCAACAAAAAATTATTAAAGAATCCGAAGCGTCACTAATACAAAAAATAAGCTCAAAAATGGTTTCAATAAAAGCTACCGTCAAAATGAGGATGGAAGTCGAAAGGCATGTTTGAGATGTGGATACACGAACCACACAGCGGAAAAATGCTTCTACAAAAATGAAACATGGACCTTTTGCGAAAAAACGGGGCATATTAGTCGGGCATGCATAACAAAAAAAAATACGCATCCAAAATCATCATAAAGTACCGAAAAAAAAAAACAAATAAAAATAAACACAGATACGGGGACTGACGACAGTGAGGAGGATTTATACGCGTGCCCGGTTATCCAATCAACGAGTGGACAAGCAAAGTTCAACGATTACGTTGTCGAGGTCGAAGTTAATTCAAAGAAAATTAAATTTGAAGTTGATAATGGGGCACATCTATCACTAATAAACAAGAAAACATATGATCGGCTTTGGCCGGTTCAAGAACCATGTTGGTCAAAACGAAAAACAACACTGTTTGGATATGGAAAAAACTCGTTAAGAGTGCTCGGAACAACAAATGTGTCGGTTAAATACAAAGAGATCGAAACGGAATTGCCACTAGTAGTTGTGGATCAGTACGGGCAAAATTTACTAGGAAGAAACTGGTTCGCAGAATTGGAAATCGAGATTACGGGTATAAACAACGTTGCGGATTGCAAACAACGCGTAAATAAAAGCTTTATTCTAGAACAGTTTGCATCGTTGACACAGCCGACTCTCACGGGCCATAATGGACCACCGATCAACATACAGCTAAAAAAAAACGCCCGGCCACATTTCACAAAGGCTAGACGAATACCCTACGGATTACAAGAAGCAGCGTCAGACGTTTCAAAGTCGATGTTACAGCAAGGTATGTTAAAACCTGTGGACCAATCCAGCTGGGAAACCCCAGTGATATTTGTGCGGAAATCAAATGGAAAGATACGAGTAGTTGGAGATTATAAAAACACAGTGAACCCAGAAATAATGAACTCGGAGTATCCATTACCTACAATCGAAGAAGCGTTATCAACGCTGAACGGAGGAGAACATTTTTCGCAAGTCGATCTCAAAGACGCCTATAAACAACTTCGAGTAGACGAGGAAACGTCAAAAATATTGACCAGAAGTACACCGATAGGACTATTTAATGTGATGCACCTACTAGACGGCATAGCGGCGGCGCCCCGAATTTTCCAAAAGTACATGGTCACAATTATGTCCGGCATTCCTGGGATACAAATATACTTAGATAACATAAAGATACAAGGAAAAACGATCAAGGTACACGACGAAAGATTACAGGAGGTGTTACGGTGTCTGCAACAAGCGAACCTCCGTCTAAACGTCGAAAAATCGGTTTTTCGGGTCAAATCAATGGAGTTTTTGGGGCAGAAAATTTCGAAAGAAGGAATTGAGACTCTTAACGACAAAGTGGAGGCCGTTCAGAAAATCCAGGCCCCAAAAAGCAAACGAGATCTCCAAGTATTCTTGGGTGGACTTCATTTTTATGCTAGGTTCATAAAAAACCGCGCCCAGATCGCTGAATCGCTCCACAGATTGCTGGATAGCAACCGGAAATGGGTATGGACGGAAAAGGAAGTTTGAGGAACTGAAACAGAAACTCACAGGATCAGAAGTATTAATACACTTCGACGATAAGCTACCTATCGTACTATCTGCAGATGCATCGCGACATGGTACAGGACCAGTATTGGCCCACGAATTGCCAGATCATCGGGAAAAAGCAATTGCATTTTCATCGAAAACACTTAGCAAAACAGAGCGACGATACGCGCAGCTCGATCGAGAAGCGTTAGCACTCGTTCAGGCGGTGAAACACTTTCACAAATATATAGCCGGGCGCAATTTCAAATTAATAACTCATCATAAACCACTGCTAGGAATATGCGATTCGAAAAAACAAAACCCGGACATGATATCACCAAAACTAAAGCGATACAAAATAATACGATCGCCGTACAATTACGAATTGATCTATCGACCAGCTAAAAAGTATGGAAATGCAGACATGCTGTCCCGTTTTCCCATGGAAGAGGAGGCGGAAGAAGAAGAAAAAATCGGTGACGTGATGATGCTAGGAGTCACCAGGAATCCCATAACTCCAGAAGGGTTGGCAGTAGAAACGCAAAAGGGTAATAGATTACGAATGATAAAAAAATGGCTCTAAACAAAATGGCCTGCAAAATTGGACCCGGAATTCCGGTTTTTCTGGCAGAAAAAGAACGAGCTGTCGATAATAAACGAATGTTTAACTTGGGGATCGAGAGTAGTAGTACCAAAACAACTGCAGCCAGAAGTAATTAACTATTTACATGCGAATCATCCAGGAATAGTTACTACAAAAGCGTGTGCCAGATCGTACGTTTGGTGGCCAGGCATAGACAATGACATCGAACTAAAGATAAAGAATTGCGACCAATGTCAAGAGGTGCGCAACAATCCCCTGAGAGCGCCGATATAAACGTGGGAATCACCGAGCAAACCATGAATTCGACTTCATTTGGATTTCGCCGGGCCATTCCGAGGACAGATATTTCTGGTTATTGTGGATGCTTATTCGAAATGGACCGAGGTCAGACGTGTTTCTTCCACATCATCGGGCAACGTGATTCGTGAATTCCGAAAACTGTTCGCAACATTTGGAATTCCTCAGACAATTGTATCAGACAATGATACAGCATTCCGCTCAAGTGAGATGGAAAAGTTTTATCGAAGGAACGGCATAGAATTTGTGTTCATTGCTCCGTGTCACCCATCGTCGAACGGCCAGGCGGAAAGAGCCTGACACACACAAGAGTGTGTGTGTGTGTGTGTGTGTGTGTGTGTGTGTGTGTGTGTGTGTGTGTGTGTGTGTGTGTGGGCGCGTGCGTGCGTGTGTGTGTGTGTTTGTGTGTAATTTCGCACCTCGTATTGCTTCCTATCCCTTTCTTTTCTCCTGATATAATCTTTCTATTTTCAATTATTATTTAATTATTTAAAAATCCTTTTTATTCGACTGGTCTTTCCTTGATCCACGGGTCGGTATTCGCGAGAGGTTCCCTATTTTTACCTAACTAATTATTCTATTCTATTATTTTACCTGATATTCCTATCGTGCACCTTCTCCCTTGGACCAGTAATTGTGAGAAGTTTAATCAGTTGATTATCTTTTCCTTTTTATCGACTCCCCCTACTTTGATTATTTTTGGAGAATTTTTGCTCCTTTCAGATTCCCTTTTTTTCTTTCCTCCTGCAACATTTTTCTTACCCCTTTTGAGGGTTAGTATTCGCCTCGCGGAGTAATCATCCAATCCTCGGAACTTGACAGAGCTTTTGTAAGCGGATGACTCCACTCTTTCTGTTCTTCCGGTTTTCCTCGGTAACACTTTCCCTACCCTTGCGATTAGTGCTCGCGTTACTGACTACTTCTCCATTCTCCAGAAAAAGAAGGAGTGCCTTTCCTTCATAATTTCCACCCTTATACACTATGATTTTACCGCTTTTTCGTACTCCCTACCCATAATCCCCTTTCTTGCTAATTTTTTTCTTTAAATTAATAACTTTTACTTTGGTCCTGTTTTCGTTCGTTTCTCTGTTTTCGTTTCAATGCTTCGCCTCTTGCTTTGTTTCGCCGCCTTTCCTTTCCCCGTCCCTTACACTTTATTATTGCTAATTCCTTCCTACTGTTTATAAATCTTACTGTTTTTGTTCCTTTTCTTGTTTTTCTCTTCACCGTCTTTCTTTTCGCGTATTGCTTTGTTCTTCTGTGGGTCTGATCTAATTGTCCTTGAGTTTCTGTATTGGTCAGTTATTTCCCCTCCTCTACTCCTATCACGAAGTCGGTTACTTTTTGACTATATAGTGGGGTTATTTATTTATGAAATGAACCCGTACGTCTCAGTATATTCCGAGTAAATATTATAATGTAGTAAATACCTTTGACTACCTGGAGCGGTGTCGTCCTTTTACAATTTCGTATTTTGTTCTCGTTGACAGTTTCTTTTAGAACACACACTCGTATTCTCGCACTCTTCTATAGAAGACCCGGTTGCGGAATAACAATGAATGATACTTTGCAATACTTGGACGTTTGACCCCCTTCTAATTGTAGAACAATATGAGTTCAACTTTAATAATTCTGCCAAATCGCACTCTTCTACGAAAGGTGTGGATTTCAGACAGGATAACGATGTGTAAACATATTGATTGAGACGGAACAACTATAAAATATTGGGAGTACAAATAAGTTTCCGCGGTTTTTTATAAATAAAAAAATGGGCATTTATCGAGAATGAACAGTATTTTCTTATATTTAAGGTATTGTCCATCGCGAGCTACTACTTTTCCCATCTTCCTGGCAGCATATGGATACCGCGTCGGAAGAACATTTCATCTTTTGAGGTTATCCACAAATCGACCCAATTATTGGTATCTTCATATGATGTGAAGTGCTGCTCAGACAGGCCGTGTCCCATCGATCGGAATAAATGATAGTCAGAGGGAGCAATATCTGCCGAATATAGCGGGTGGGGTAAAACTTCACAATTGAGTGTTTCAATTAGGCTTTGAGCATTATCATACAGGAGAATAATTTTATCGTATCCGGAGTATTAGTGTGCAAAAATCGGCGTTCAACGTTTCTCGGCTTCAGTTCATATCGAACCCAATTTTCTGTTTAAATTGTTTGTTGAGTCGCTCCTAATATGAGTGCAAGTCCTTTTCGCGTTTGGCACGAATCTCCCTCCAATAATGCTTTTAATTCCACGTCTTCGTACACTTTTGGCCTTCCGCTACGTTCTTTGTTCCCGACGACAAACTCACCATTTTTAAACATTTTAAACCACTCACGGAAACTTCTCTCACTTAAAGCATTCTCACCATATGGTTCTACAAGCAATCGATGCGCCTCAGCTGCAGATTTCTTCAAATTAAAGACGTGAATCAAGAGTTACCGTAAATGACGCTTATTCGGCTTGAAACGCGACATTTTCTCGCGAAAAGAATAATGTAATAAAAAAAATAAATAATTGATACAAAATCGCTAAAATTTCAAGGCTAATATTTGCCAGATGTTCAAGCTTACGATTTGACATTTTATATCTCACGATTTCAACCGTGACCTCCTGGTGGGGCCATCTTTTGTCAAACGGCGGATACTTATTTGTACTCCCCATACGCCCGACTCTACTGTTAAATCACTCTCTTCTACGGAGGAACCGGATTAGGAACATTGTATCGACGTTAAAAACTTCGGCGGGACTGCGCGCGTTGGTTGAAACAACGGTTCTCTTTATACAACATTGGTTGGACAGGGGAGCTGCTCTCTTAATATGGGCATACGAAAAGCGACTACTTTTTGTCAAGTTTCCGAGAGTGTTCACTCCCTCTGAGAAGGAATAAAAATTATATATTTTTTATCTTTACGATGTCGCCTTGCCCATCCCTATGACATGGCTCGATGCTTCGAGTGGACAACTTATATTAGTGTCTCATGCAGGGCAGGAAAAAATAGCAGAGCGTCTCGTGACACGCGACCATGTGCATTTGGTATTGTGCGCAGTCACTAAACAAGGAAAGAGTATATCTTTGCCATGGTCTAGGGATGCACGTCTTTATGGAGCGTGCGAAGCAATTACAATTTGGTAGGTATCTTGGGCACTTTTTTGCGGTAAATGATAGAAATAGCAGGCTCTATTACTTTTCGCACGTGTACGATTATGCGTATGATGACCAAAAGAAATAGAGTATAACGTCGTACGTAACACCTCCCCACTTAGAGTGGTCATCGTCATCGGTCACTGCAAAATTTTTGCGTATTATAAAATTGCTATATTGGAATTTGTACAACAATAGTACAACAATCATTTACTGTCAGTTTGAAATGTAGATTCAATGGCTGTTTGTGAATTTCAGGGTCGTAGGGAGTAGGGCACACGGTTCGTTAAAGGGGATATAGATTATTAATGATAATGTGTTTCTCCATAGACTGGTCATCCTTACTATGGGTGACAATATATTCGGTACGTTTTGACATACAACGAGCGGTTTGATAGTGAGTTCGGTTATTGATCGATCGGCCGACTCATCGATTGGCTTTGTAAATTCCATCTGTCGTGCACATGTGTTCTTCGACGATGCTTTCCTTATGGAAGATACATCTAGACATTGCAATTGTTCAGAGGATTACAAACTGAAGTCGTATATATCCGTTCATATTTCAACAAGAAACGGCATGTGCGTGCGTGCATGCGTGCGTGCGTGCGTGCGTGCGTGCGAGCTGTGTGTGTGTGTGTGTGTGTGTGTGTGTGTGTGTGTGTGTGTGTGTGTGTGTGTGTGTGTGTGTGTGTGTGTGTGTGTGTGTGTGTGTGTGTGTGTGTGTGTGTGTGTGTGTGTGTGTGTGTGTGTGTGTGTGTGTGTGCGTGCGTGCGTGCGTGTGTATTGTGAGGTAGCGTCATAGTTTTCTCGTTCCTCGCTCGAAACGCTGCCGTAATTCTTCCGCTCTTCCCTGCCCCTCGATGTTCTTTGCGAACTGTGGTCCCCCGTCCCAGTTCCGCTAGTCGAGTACCCCTTATAATGTAAGTGTACCGCACAAATGACGGGCCCCGCGAGGTTCAATTGCCATGTAAAAATAGCCCCTAGCCCGGCCTTCTAACACCCACCGTGCTCACTAGTTATCCACCCGCTTTCCATCTTTTTAGGTCGGCCTGGGAACGACGAATATGCCCCCCCCCCCCGCCGCCCCGTGCTCGAGAAGAGCATCCCCGGAGCGCGGAGACAGCAGCGATAAGGTCGCGGGGCATCACCAACGCCTGTCGTTCCGGAGGGACCAACGCCGGCTGCCTCTCCCCCTTACTCGCAAGGAACATCCCACAGGTGTCCGCCTCCGATTTTATTGAAACTCATATATGTGATAGAGCATCGAAAACTTTGAGACACGTATTTGTTTTCTCTGCGGAAAAACGGATTTAAGGGGGAAAACCGCCCCTCAAAGAAAGGCGTGTCCTGGGGTGATTTTGCAGTTTCAACCAGAAGCAATCCACCGATCCGAATGAAACAAAAGCGAAAATTCTTATAATGAAAAGCGATGAAAAATCCACTATGAAAATGTTAAGAAAAAATTTAATTAGGGGGAAAACCCGCCCTCAATTTGACTTTTTTCACCCCACACTTAACAGGGTTGTATGCAAATTAATAAAACAGGTATCATTTTGAAGGGGAATTAAAATTAAAGTTGACGGGTCTTTGCCTTTTGGCGGCATAGCAAATGTAAGTGGGTAAACCACCCCTAAAATAAATTTATTTATCATGTCGTTTTTTCTTTGTTTGAAGTGTATCCGC
The DNA here is from genome assembly GCA_951751655.1 of Ophion costatus. Lineage (NCBI taxonomy): Eukaryota > Metazoa > Arthropoda > Insecta > Hymenoptera > Ichneumonidae > Ophion > Ophion costatus. The sequence continues at coordinate 10,933,232 of OX632363.1, forward strand.
TGATTTTAAATATTTCTAGAAGCTACAATTTAATGTGTTATCATATTTCTAAATGATTACATTCGTCTTAAGGGGTAACTACCCCTCTGACGAGAAAAATCATAGAAGTATCCGCTTTCGATTTCATTGAAACTCATATGTGGCAAAGCATTGCAAATTATTAAACATGTTTTTTTTTGTATCGGCAGAAAAACAGTGTTAGGGGACGAAACCACCCCTCAAAGTTTCTCCCACAAGCAGTCCACCGATCTGAATGAAACAAAGCCGAAAATTTCTCTAATATTAAGCGATGTAAAATCCACTAAAAGAGTGTTGATTAGAAATATAATGAAGGGGTAAACCACCCCTCCAATTGCCGTTTTTCACCCCACGCTTAAGAAAGTTGTATGAAAATTAATATAACAGGTATCATTTTGAATTGGAATCAAAATTCAAGTTGACCCGTTTTTGCGTTTCAGCGGGACAGCAAATTTAAGGGGGTAAACCACCCCTAACATAAATTTGTTCATCACCGTCGTATTTTCTGTGTTTAACGTGTATCCGCGGACTCAGAATATTCTCCCGCGTTTGTAAATTATTACATTTTTAAATTTTTACATTTTAAGGGTAAACTACCGCCTCTAATTGCTTTTCGTTTGAAGTTTCGCAAAAGGTTTCACGAATTTCATTAAAACTGCTTTTATTTCATCGGTAATATCAATTTTATGTTTGTGTGTGCAAGCATATTCGTTTTGAGCTTTAGGAGCGGTACTTTGGGTGTGGGGACGTGGGGCTACCCTTTTACTCATAAGACTCATGTTTTGTGTCCAAACGCTTCCGATTTTAATATGCACGTCCATCAAGCATCTCCATAGGAATAAACATGCACTTCTACTGTATCATTAATTATAATAATTTCCAGAATAAGTTGTAAGGCTCACATCGTATATTTCGGATCGATGATGCGCCTGGGTCGAGAGATAATTTAGCCAGCGACGTACTTTTGTGGAAGAATGTATATTTTTATTATTTTGCCGTTTATTTAATTAAATATATTAATGAAACTGAGGGTTTTACAGTAGGTTAAAGCGTTACCCCCACTCGTAGCGCAAAAAAAGGCCTTTTTCATGAATTTTTTAAAAGTAAACTAGAAAACTTTTTTAATCGATCAATATACCATCTTAAAGAACACATCTTGAAGAACTTTCAGTAATTTTTTTATTGAAAAATATTACATTGTTTAGTGGCAAATGGCCGTCAATGAAATAATGTTTTTATACACACGGTTTGCGGTGACCAACATTCCGGCGAAGTGGATCATCTGAAAAAAAATGCAGTTGGATTTAGTCAAATATAACTATAAACTAGTCTTTAATCGAAGGATTTTAAAAAATATTCATTTTTCACAAAATGGCGGACAGTCGAAGTTGATGGTTCGATTTTAACGAAAAAAACGGCCGTTTTTTGGCGATAAAATGGCCATTTTTGTTCGAAAAAAAAAAAATCGAACGATTATGGACTACAGTTTTATGTATTAAGTAAGCCTGCAAAATTTCAAGAAGATCGGTTCATTAGTGTTCGAGTAATCTTGGTCACCGACTTCAGAAATGCCATTTTGAGAAAAACGCGCGCCAGACGGCAGACTAGCCGGTCGCTTACACAACGGATTCTTCTCTTTCAACGCTCATATCTCAGTCAATTTTGTTCGGATCGACTTGAAATTTTCAGGACATATTCTCAGATACCGAAACTTCAAAAAAATGCAATAAAAAAATCGATTTTTTCAAAATCGCAAGTAGGGGTAACCCCTTAAGGAACATGTTTTGAATATATTTTAACATATTTCATTTGGGAATCATATCAGCTGATTTAATTAATAGTACTTGTAAAAAGTATCGCCGTCATATGGCGTCAAATCATTTTCTTGTGACATATACCCTTTTTTCATATGAAAACTATCAACAATCATGACTCATAATTCCTGCAATAATGAGTCATCAAAAAATGCTTTAAACACAACGACTTTTTGTACCATGCACATCTGATAGTGGCCAAATTATTGCAACCGGGTATTTCACAATGTGTGTCCGATTCATCAAAGCCAAACGTAACAGGATTTCCAAAATCTTTTGGTTTTTTAGATAATAATTACTTTTATACCATGAATATTTAAATAGATTAGAATACCGCGGTGATGAGAGTTGATTGTGTGTAAGTGATTGCAGTTTAACTATATTATTCGTCAAGTGCAAATGTATATCAGATTTTGATAATATTACACTGCCTGAAAAATGTCGGACGAAATTTTTCCACACTCTGAACCCAAATACATCGAGCGGCTGAATCTTTCCAGTTGTACCTTTTGGAATAATCATTGGGATTATCTTCTTATCACGAGGTGTCGCTTCATGAACAACCTTAGGGCAGTGTCCGCTCCAGGAGTCTATCAATAATACGCTATGTCTCCCGACGTTAGGAAAGAAAACCTTTTCCAACCGGGTTTTGAAATGCTCGGTTAACACAAAACACATTCAATATTTAAAAAAAATACTAATGTCGACATCAATTACATTTCATATTGAAAAAAAAAATCATTCATTATAATATGTGAGCATACGTACCAGAAGTAAGTTTTCCAGATTTGGATGCTAATACAAAGACGTTTTCTGCTTAAAATAGCACTTTCTCTACTCGTGGTCCGAATTTACCCTTCGTCTCCTTTGAAACGATGAAAAGTGGGAAAAGTAATTTCCCCTCAGCACTTATAGCAGGCTGAATCATATAGCTGTGAGTTATTGAAGACACTGACTGTACGACGCATTCAACTTTCTTTTCTCCTTCCGTTGCAAGAGTTCGCGCCGAATGAATTTCCACATGAACACCGCTTTGATCCGAATTATACACATTTTCCGTGCCATACTTTTTTATCAGTGATGCAACATCGGCGACAAATTTTTCTGCATTTTTCCGTAGAAGTTTTTTTCTCCCGTAGTTTTGCGCGTTACAAATTTATTGATTTTTCTGGATACAATGCGATGCTGTTTGTAAAATTCTATAGCCAATTATGAGAGACCTTAAATCGCACATCATTGAAACCTATCTCATTTTGGGCTTGTAGCGCCCACTTCTGAAGATCAATATGATGTATAATGACACCAGCATCTAGAGTAGTTTTCATATTCTTCAATGTATATTCAGAAATTTGCGCTAGCTTTTCTTCATAAGTACCGCCTTTATTCAGCTGATATGCCCAGCGCCTCAATTGTCTTTCAGACTTGACAGATCTATATTTCTGTTCGACGGTTTTGAGGCTATAGTTTTTTGTCTTACCAGACCTCCAGTATTGGACTGCTTTATTTTTGTACTCGTAGTTCAGCTCATCATCACTGGAACAGGCGTCAGAATCACTATCACCAGTATCCTTTTGCCATACGGTATCTTCTACAGCATTGGCTTCGTACTGTTTAAATGGTTCTTGAAAAGCGAGCGTTTCTTCCTCTATCATTTCAACCCCATTATAGTCTTGCATGGAACTGATCAAAATTTGTTCAAAACTATCCGCAAGTTCAATTTCCGCATTGTTAACCGGCGTTTGTGAAATATCCATAGCTTTAAATGTAGCTAGAAGCAGTGTGATAACGTTTATTGGGTTGACTTTCATTTTATTGGGTTGACTGATTTATTGGGTTGACTGATGAAATTTGTATTTTACAATACAAAGTATACTGTTTGTGGCTCAGGTTAACGTGAAATGGAAGAATCCGAATGCTAACCGTCCTATAAAGCAAGCGATTAAACTGCAAGCTATTGACAAGTTGAACTGCCAGAGGCTAATCACACATTACCCGAAAATGTAAACACATTATGGGGGTATGATTAACGTCTTGCAGTTCAATATGACAATAGCTTGAAGTTTAATATTTGCGCAGTGTAAAAATTCTACGTAGAATAAAAATGTTGCGCAAGTATCTTTATCGCGTTATGACGCGATAAGAATATTCGCGCTGGAAGAATTAATTATTATAATTAGTCGAGAAAGTTTAATACGTAGGCAATAAACATCGGTCTGTTCGTTGATTGTAGAACTTCATACACACGGGGTAAAAGATTTCCGAACTCGAGCATTCTGGATAATGACCCATTTGAGAATTGAAGCGTAAACATTTATCTGCATATGATTTTTTTTACGCGGAATAAAAAAAACGAGCAAACCAAATATATTTATATATACCATTTGAATTTCATTAAGGGATAACACCACTGTAAATTTGGCCGTTGGTCGTTAATGTCGTTTGTTGTTTATGTCGTTTGTCGCTTATCGTTAATTGAAATGGCCTGCGTTCAGGTAGAAACACTTCCAACCAAAAGTACGTTATACCGTCAGTATTGCTAGAAAAGCGTCAGTGCGTATACAAACATACGGTTTTTGTGAGTAGCGTTGAATTTGAACAATTTATTCGTTATCCTCGAGTGCATGCGCATCACAATGAGTGACGAAAAAGTGTACGGGGGTAAAAAAGGGACAAAAACATCGTATCCAACGCGGCGCCGGAGCAGTATGTCATCAAAACGACCGTTGAATAGATTTGAGGTTGAGAGCGTTTAAACAGGAGTCAGTGCTTCTGCCAAGAAATTAAAAACTTCTAATGAAGATTTTGATGTGAATTATCAAATCGGCAATAGAATCATACATTTTTTTGCCGTCTTTTTGATTATTTCGCAACACGTGAAGTGTAAATCGTGCGATTCGGACATCGCGTTTCACGAGAGAAGTCCTCGGGGCTTAGGCTTTAAAATAGTTACTGCTTTCCCGAAATGCCCAGAAGTTGTTATTCCGAGCAGTAAATTCATCCGAAATGCCTATGAAATCAACCGTCGAATCGAGCTGGCAATGCGACTACTAGGAGTAGGGCTAAATGGTATAATGAAGTTTTGCGCATTCATGGAATTACCACGACCGATATTTCAATCGTTTTACGACAAGCTAATTGATATCATTTTGATTGCAACGGCAACGGTACGAGACGCCAGTATGAAAGAAGCAGCAGAAGAAGAGAAAAAGAGAAATGAAGAAAATGAGCATTGTGAAGGTATAACAATTTCCGGTGATGGCTCGTGGAGGAAACGCGGATTCTCGTCGCTTTTTGGAACCTCCTCATTGATTGGATGGCTAACAGGCAAAATTGTTGACGTCGAAGTGAAGTCAAAATACTGTAAGAATTGCGAATACAGGAAAAATAAATTAGATTCAACGGAGTTTGAAGAATGGAAGGTAACACACTCCGATGAATGTAAAGCGAATCACGAAGGTTCATCTGGTAAGATGGAGGTAGACGCAGTCGTCGAGATGTTCAAACGTTTCAGTCCGAGTGAAACTCGGAAGACCGACTCCGAGTCTTTGCACGGCGTGAAATATAAAAACTACATCGGTGATGGTGATTGCAAGACCTACAAAGCCATTAAGGATAGTAATCCATACGAAAATTTTAAAGTGCAAAAAAAGAATGTATTAACCATGTACAAAAAAGAATGGGCACTCGACTGAGAAATATTTTTTAGAAAACGCCAGGCCTCGGAGGGCGAGGTAAATCGACTGCCAATCTGATCGATCAACTCACAATTTATTATGGCTTAGCAATTCGTCGGAATCCAAACCCAGCGGGAGATATGAAAAAACAAATATGGGCGACGTTATACCCTAAATTGTCAACCGACCAAAAACCGCAGCACGTTGGATGCTCAAAATCTTGGTGCGACTGGAAGAAGGCGCAAGCAGCAAATTCTTTGGACACCTTTCATCATAAGCCGCTACTTTCCCAAGAAGTTTTCAAAACGATAAAACCAATTTACGAAGAACTGAGACGGGACGAGTTGCTGAATCGTTGCTTAGGAGGATATACGCAAAACAGCAACGAAAGTTTCAACGCAACAGTCTGGAGATTGACACCAAAATCGAATTCGAGCGGAAAAAAAGTTTTAAACATAGCGACTGATATTGCAGTGTGCTGTTTTAACGATGGTTTAGCAAGCATTTTGAAAATTATGAAGGTTCTGCAAGTGGATATAGGTATCCATTTCTATAATTTTTGCCTCGAAACCGACCCAAGCGAATCAAACACTCCGAGCGAACTTTGACGGATGCAGCAAACGAGGCGCGCTCTGCTATGAAATCGTCGAGAAAAGCAAGTGAGGAGGAATTTTCCAACGTTGAAGGGCAGCTTAATGGTCCTGGGATAACAGATTAACGGTAAACATTTTTTGTCATAGAATTTTTCATTTCTTCATTTGTAAAAAACACATCAAAACTTCAAACGCGTTTTTATCGGAATGTCATTTTTCAAAACGGCACGCAGCATAACTCAAACAATTTTCGTTCTTTTGATTTGAATTTTTGACAATACTTTAAAATAACATTTCGAAGAGAACCACATACGGAATTTTCGATAAGTTAAACTAAACATTTTTTATGAACAAATGATTGCCTTTTTTGGCGAAAAAAGACACGTTCTGTTTGATTGCTCGCCAATTTTACAAAAAACAATACTTTAAAAATCCGATACTTCGTTCTCTAGCTTTAACGATATAGATAACGGAGAATTTTTGTTTTTTGTTCCAGGTCGAAAATTGCATCAGTTAAGCTGTGTGCCGCGGTGCGCCTTGAATTCGTCATGGCTGCAGAGAATGGCGGCAGCGTCGCCATTTTTTAATGTTTTCGGATAAAATTTTTTTATTATATACTTGAATATACATTCAATGACTTCCTTGAATTGTATTTACGTATCACCTTTCCTTCCAACCGAAAAAAAATTCGTAAACATTCGTTTTTTTAGGCCATTACAGTGGTGTTATCCCTGAACGGACAACACCACTGTGACCCCCTGTTTTTTTGCCATTTTTCAAGAATTTTTTTTGTGGGAAAAAAAGATATTCGAAATTTTTTTTTGTTTTGTTTGTTGTTTATTGAAGATGCATAAAAAAAAATTTCAAATTTTTCACGGCCCATGGTGACGCTGGGGAAGCTCCCGCGTCAGGTACTGTTGCCTCTGCAGTGGATCGCGGCACGCAGCAGAACTCTCTTCAAAGTCGATCTGAAAAACAATACCGAGTGTTTTCGTTAATAATATGATATTTTGAAGAGAAGTACATGGGGATGTGAAAAAATATTGATTTTTAAAAAATAGGCACGCTTCTGAAATTAAAGGACGATTTTCGAGCAAAATTTCTCGTCGAAAATAGGCTATAACTTATTTTATTATTGAGATATCGAAAAAATCCTATGTATTTCTTTAGATAATCTAATTTTATTGATGCAGTCCAAATTTGAAGTCGATCGGACAAAAATTGCTCAAGTTCTGCTGCGTGCCGCACTCAAAAAAGTGGTTTTGAGAAAAACGCGTTCAAAGTCTTAGGTTTGTTATTTTATGCGATAGATTGGAAAAAAAATTTTTACCTTTAATCAGCGATGCCGGCACCATATAGCTGGCCTTCAAGAAGCAAATCATTGTCCCTAGCATCTTTTCTCGAACATGTAGAGGCTCTTCTTGCCTCTTTTGCAGCGTCTGTGAGCGAGCACTCCGTCAGCTCGATCCGCGCTGCGTCGGTTTAAACGCAAAAATTTAAACAATTTGGGGCGATAGTTATCCCCAACGTCTCCAAAACGTTCATGAGGCTTCTCAGGCCATCATTGAATAATAATATCGCGATATCAGCTGCAATATCGAGGATTTTTTTGCTCCCGACTGACACTTGGGGGCTATTGCCCAATCTGATTTGTTGTAGCTTTCGTTGTTGTTTTGCGTGACGCCGCCCAAACAACGCTGCAGCAAATCGTCTCTGCTCAAATTTTCGAAGACTGGCGTAATTGCCTCCAATACTTCCTCAGGAAGTGGCGGCTTATGGCGATATTCAGAAAGATTACCGCTTGCAACCGCTTGTTGCCTCGTACACCACGACTCGGCTCCCTCTGGGCAATCGTCATGTTGTGGCTCACTATCTGTGGATATTTTATGTATGATAGTTGCCCAAATTGCCTTCCTCATTTTTTCAACATCATCGCTGTTCCTCCGAATAGCCAAGCCGTAATATGTGCTCAACTCGTCAATCAATTTTCCGGTGAGCTTTTCTCTGCCAGACAATCCTTTTTGTTTTTTCACGATTTCGCGGAGGCGCGTCCCCATACGTTTTTGGACATGATCGATGCACTCTTTTTTGATCTCGAAACCGTCGTATGGATCGCTATTCGATATACCTGCCGACCCTGAGGTACGCAGCTGCGCGGGACCCCGTGCGTCACGCAGCGCTGCACCGCTTCACAAAATATTCAATATCTCCGAAAATAATTATTTTTTCGACCTGGGTCCAACGGCATCTTAATCTTAAATGTATTTTAGATTTTTCTAGATGGTTTTCAAAAAATCGATTTTTTCAAGCCGTCACAGTGGTGTTGTTCGTTAATAGTATCGTTAATATATTCTTGTTACTGCATTGCATCTTTGCATGGGAGATGCTTTCATCAAAACTTTTGAATTAGAGGAAGAAACATTTCGGTACGAAAATATAATTATGACAATATGAAAAGGTGAGTCTTATGAGTAAGGGGTAGCCCCACGTCCCCACTCCCAAAGTAACGCTCCTAAATCTCAAAGCGAGTATGCCTGCACACGCAAACATAACATTGATATTACCGATGAAATGAAAGCAGTTTTAACGAAATTCGTGAAACCTTTTGCCAAACTTCAAACGAAAAGCAATTAGAGGGGGTAGTTTCCCCTTAAAATGTAAAAATTTAAAAACGTAATAATTAAAAAATGCGGGAGAATATTTTTAATCCGCGGATAGTGTTAAACACAGAAATGAGTCAGAGATGTGTGCGGCCGTGTTGATGTTTAAATACAGAAAACACGACGGTGATAAATAAATTTATGTTAGGGGTGGTTGACCCCCTTAAATTTGCCGTCCCACTGAAACGCAAAAACTCGTCAACTTGAATTTTGATGCCAATTCAATATGATACCTGTTTTATTAATGTTCATACAACCCTCTTAAGCGTGGGGTGAAAAACGGCAAATGGAGGGGTGGTTTACCCCTTAATTATATTTCTAATTAACACTCTTGTAGTGGATTTTACATCGCTTAATATTAGAGAAATTTTCGATTGGGTTTCGATCAGATCGCTGGACTGCTTGTGGAAGACACTTTGAGGGGTGGTTTCATCCCCTAAACCGTTTTTCTGCCGATACAAAAAAAACATGTTTAATAATTTGCAATGCTTTACCACATATATGAGTTTCAACGAAATCGAAAGCGGATACTTCTATGATGTTTCTCGTCAGAGGGGTAGTTACCCCTTAAGACGAATGTAATAATTGTTAAACATGGTAAAACATTATATTGTAGCTTATAGAAATATTTAAAATTAGCGGATACACTTTAAACAAAGAAAAAACGACCATGATAAATAAATTGATGTTAGGGGTGGTTTACCCCCATAAATTTGCTATGCCGCCAAAAGGCAAAAACGCGTCAACTTTAATTTTAATTCCCCTTCAAAGTGATACCTGTTTTATTAATTTGTTGCATACAACCGTCTTAAGTGTGGGGTGAAAAAAGGCCAATTGAGGGGTGGTTTACCCCCCAATTCAATTTTTTCTTACCATTTTCATGATGGATTTTTCATTGCTTTTCATTAGAAAAATTTCCGTTTATGTTTTATTCAGATCGGTGGATTGCTCCTGGGTGAAACTGCAAAATCACCCCTCGACACGCTTTTCTTTGAGGGGCGGTTTCGCCCCTTAAATCCGTTTTTCCGCAGATAAAAAAAAATACGTGTCTCAACGTTTTCGATGCTCTATCACATATATGAGTTTCAACGAAATTGGCGGCGGACACCTTAGGGATGTTCCTTGTGAGTTTCTTATGTTAATGCAAATGAAACTCAGCCAAATATAGCCGCCAGTATTGGCCCAGGTTTTCCACAGTTTCCCTGGCCCCTTGTGCAAATGCGATACAGTAGTGCTTTAGGAAAGAGTGGCTGCGGTCAACACTCTGGGGGCGAACTCTGGAAGGAATGTAGGGAGCTCTGGAAGGATTGTGAATGGCGGAAGGAATGGAAGGAATAAAGGAGGGGATGGTTAAAGGGGAAGGACCCCGTACCTCTGAGGAACACAAATAATAAAAAAAGTTTCCAATAACAAAAAAACATCATCATCGTGAATCACGTGAAGGAGTTCGCAGCAAACGCTCTACAAATAACAAGACAATTAAAAGCGTTTTAAAAATTCGAGTGGACCGACAAACGTCAACTTGCGTTCGACTATTTGAAGGAAAAATTGACACGTTTACCATTCCTACGTTATCCGTAGGAATGGTAAACCAAAAAGAGTTCAAGTTGACAAACGGATGCTTCGGACTACGCAAACGGCGCAGTTCTCAGAATACAGCACGAAAATTTCGATCACCCTGTTGCCTTCTACTCTTGCACTCTCACTAAACCGGAACTTGTAGGCGACGTGATGCACAAATATTGGCAATCGTAAGTCGCAGCGAAACACTTTAGGCCCGATGGTTACGGGCACCACTTTATATTCGAAACAGATAATCAAGCTCCCACACATGTGTAAAAAAAATAATAATAATACTAAAAAGAAAGCTAACCTACCGCGACAAGAAATATAATGGCAACCGACTCTTAACGATTATGGTTATGAAATTCACCACAAGCCCGGAAAACTCAATGTCGCCGTAGACGCGTTATCACGAAACCTGATCGACATTCTCCCGGCCAGGCCAAGGGAATCTTCATCAAACGAAAATCAAAGATTTCCCAATAAGGCGACAAATGTAACCTATCAACATCAGATGAATCAGCCGGTAACCCAGCACCGGACCAAGTAATAATTTTGCCAGAAGAAGATCTTCAAAAACTTAAGGATATAAACATAGAAACGAGCAATGCTTAGAATAAAGAAGAAATTAGAGGGAGTGCACGCCCAAAAATCGACAAGACAATCGACGACAACAACTACGACTCAAAAACGTAAACAAAGGAGATGGAACTCATTGGATTCGAACAAGGACGACCACAGCTTACGAAAAGGAACAATTCTCATGATGAACTAGTGTATAAGAAAACGCTTCGCAAACGTGATCACGACACGTCCGAGGATGAGGAACAGTACGAAACATCAACGATACTAGTGAAGAAAATAACATGTATAACATTATATGGCAGCGAAGAAGACGAGTAAAGAAGAAAATGAGGAATTTAAATAAAGAAAAGAAGTAAATAAATAGCTCCAGCAGCAAGAAAATGAAACGAATAGCCCAACGCGGCATGCAGGCTGAAATATGCAAGCTCCGCTCTGCAACAAGGAAACAAATAGCCCAAAGCAGCACGAAGGCCGAAGTGTGCAAGCTCCGTGCTGCCACAAGGAAACGAATAGCCCAACTCGGCACGAAGGCTAAAAGAAGCAAGCTCCGCGCTGCCACCTAGGATCCCCATGAACGCGGGCAGACACTTCGACGGGCCGAAGTCTACTGGCGACGATACCACATACCAAAAGGAAACTGCAATGATCCCCGTTGAGATGGAAGAGAATCTGACCCCGAGCTCAAGTAACAACCAACACGGAAGATGATAAGTCAGATAGCGCACAACAACCGAACTCGCATAACGAACCAACCTACCATCACCATCCCATGATACTCGGAAAAATGACAAATATACAACAAGCAGTACGAAACACAAACGTAGTAGCCCCAGGAACGATCAGGCCAACAAACAGCCAACATTGGCTATTTTAAACGTGGTTGTGGCAGACTACGAAAGAACTCGATTGACCAATAGTCGATGCTCACCGCTATAGTGGCCCTGGAAAGCCCAAAAACGAAAAAAAATGTAATCAATCGAAGACCAACATCAACTGCCAAACGTGGACCCTGCAGGTCACGGAAAAAAACGCTGGAGATCAGCCACCAACATCAACTGCTAAACACAGGCGCGTTAGTCCTCGTAAAATCGCGTTAGAAGAATTAGGAAAACTGTAGAATTCAATGCGTAAAAAAAAATCGTTATTAATTTTTTTTAAAGTCACGGCACAAACCTTTTTTACCATGAAAATGTATAAGACTTAAAAAAAATCTATGAACATTCGACGACGATATTTAAATATCAAACTGAAATCGTAACGACGTTCGACAATTGGCACTCTGAAAACAATTTCGAGTGATATTAACAGAATCACAATATTATGCCAGATGAACGAAAGTACCAAAATGTCAAAATCGATAACTTTTATTGCTGACAAATTATTTAATTTAAAGAACTAAAAAAATGAATGACACGAACAGAATCAAGATGGTTCACGAAGATCAAATAAAATCCGAATATGTTGCCACGCAAACCTTTTTATATAATTGCGAAGTGAGAAAATTACATTAAGAAACAACGAGACGCGAATTTTAATCTAAGGCTACACGTAGTATCATATATAGAATCATTCCTCCATACTATTTTCCTAATTATTTATTATCTTTTTCCTTGTTTCACATTTACCCATATCAATTACACTAACATTAAACAAGTACGTACACGATATTGTATACACGACAGCTACATAAAATATATTATAACTTCCACTCCTAATTATATGCTCAGCATATGCTTATTTTTAACCCATCGAGGGAGACACTACGCTCTTAACCCATGTATGCGATAAAGCTGAATTATCATTCAAAAGCGAGATTGAATAGGTATCGTTCATCTGTCACATTGGTCAACCGGAGAACAACCTTACCAAACCCTGATAACACACCTATGCCCACTACACTCAAACTAATCAGAAGCGATTAGAGGGCGATTGTCCACGAATTGCAAAATAAATCCTCCCGGGGCTATTGAATTATATTTCTATGATTATTTCAGCGCGCAATCGACACCTGACCCATCCCCTCTGCCTTATTCACGAGGCTGTAGTTTGGCCGGACACGGCGTTCCCCTTTCTCGTCCCGACAAGCCGATTTTTGGCGGGCGCCCTTTATGAATTGTCGGGATAGGGAGAGGAAAGTTTTGTGATGCTCTCGGTCCTTTTTACCCCGGCCTCTCGATTTTGCGGTCACAATATATATATATATATTATGATGGGTATCGCGTGTTACCGTAGGCGGAGGAAGGGGGAGGGGGAAATAAATAAAGGTTCACTCAACTACTAAAATTTCAAATATAATATAATTAACAATAAAAATGAAATATAGGTTCGATATAAAAAGAGGAATTCAAATTTATGAATTACAAAAGAAAATAATAGAAGACTCGATATAATACTAATAATAATAATAATAATATTAATAATTTATCTCGAATATTACGGGTTACCGGACACGCGAAGTCCCTACTCGATTTGTCGACCCGTTCTAAATATTTTATTTTATTTTGTATATTTCCGAATATTGTTGGGCGCCAGCCTTTCTCGGGCAATCGCGTTTCACGCGTTCAACATAAAAAAAATCAAAACAAATATCCGCTCGTTTGCCCGGCGAGCGAGAGACTCGATACAATTTTACGGGGGGACGTCTCAAGGGTATCTGGGTGCGGACGGGGTTCTCCGACTCGATGGCCTTTTTTCGGGACCACGACTATTTTAAGTTATCTAATAATTCACATGTCACGTCGCGACCAAATGCGTACAATGTCTTTTTAAGCCTAATACGCACGATAGCGGAATTCTCATTTTTCGACGGATCTGAATATTTTCTTTAGAGTTAGGCCTACCACGGCGGAAACGTAGCCTATCCATAATAATATAACTAAGCGTTTCTCGTACCTTCCCACGCGAAAGTGTAGCGGTCTTAACGATATCGAGAACAAATATACAAGCGGGAAAATTTCGAACAGTCTCGTTGTAATCCGAACAGAGTTCGAGTACCAAAAATACACAAAGGAAACCTTCGGGTTACAAGGATGACGAACACATGAAGCGACACGCAAGAAATGCGTGATGATATTCATAAAGACGTGAATATATAACGACGCAACGATACCGAATGCTCACGATCATCCAAGAGCGGAAAAATGTCCAAATCCTTAAAAAATATACACTCGCTAGGAGAAAATCCTCCGACCCAGGAAGTTGCTGCAGTCATAAAAAACTGCGTTGATATTTCCCATGCGGACTCGCGGGCCTCGGTCAACAAGCCCTATCTCGAGCGTGCGTTCTTGGCGCCGACAAGGCCCCTTTTTCGTCTATATTTTTCCGCGCTCCAGATAAAGAAGCGCAGCTCCAATTCCCGGAAATAGAGCGACGGTTGTGGCTATCGCAACCTACTCCTTGCTCCCACTCTCATTCCAACTTATACATATTTTCCACCAATCCAAAAGAATGCACCCCAAAATGTGCACCCTCCCAGGGGGCCAGTCTCCCACCACCTCAGCATCCCAATTTTTCCTACATCCTAGAAGAAGAAAATGACCAAGTCAGTCTTCCGGCAACCACGATCACACAAACTTCTTTTTATCGAGTCTCAATCCGAGACTCCAGTCAAAATCCAGCGAGCTCATATCTAGAGTTCCTTAACCGATATCCATCGCGTTGAATATTCATTTCCTTTCTTGTAAAGCGTACGTTGTCTTGCAACTCGAGTTTATACAAATCTTGTACTTCGAAAGTTCTCTAACAGTTACGCGATAATCTTAAGAATTTTGACATTTGTGTTACGCGCAATATTTCATTGTATTTTCCATTCTCGAACCGCGAAATCCACGAACACTAGAATCTGTGTCACCGAACATTTGCTGTATCCGTCACACACACACCCACACCATCTGCGAGCGTTCGGGCCATCGACGAAGGGCCCTTAGTTTTACGACCGTACCTGACACCCAAGCGACTGGGTCAACGCCGAGACGCATCAATGTAAGCGAACACATTTTCACCCTTTCGTCTTCAATTTGTATCTTTAAAATAATAGGATCAACCCATACGGCTGATTCTAATAAATTACGAGTCAATCGAACACAAGTGTCACAACCATTATTTTCAACGATTGGATCATCCACGAAATTCTTTAAAATTATCCTTTCCACCAGCACGTCCCCTTTTTAACCCTCATCCCGTGCTATTGCGCTAGGCGTAGGCAAGAAAGAGGGATACCACACATATATATATGCCCACGTCCCCTCAGGACGTGACACACAATATTTTCCGGATTAATTTTTATAAATAAACTCGCTATAAACCAAATAGATCGGCGGAGACGTCTATCCGCGATACCGTCGCGCGGCTACGCGTGCGCGAGGCGAATTTTGGCGGGGGACAACGGGGGATCCGCCACGCACCTTCGTACAGTAGTTTCTCGCACTTTTTCTATTTCTCAATTAAAATTTATTATTCTTCGGCGACGCGTACGGAAGGGGACGGCGATGGGAAATATCACGGGAGGGGGGAGGGGACACGTCCAAAATCGCCCGAGCGATAAAATAATTCGCACTGAATTTACGTCTTACTTGTTAAGTAAAATAAGAGACTTACTTGTTTGACTGTTGTTAAAATAAGTTTGTTGAATAAGTTTGTTAAATAAGTTAAAATAAGTCTTGTTAAAATAAGAGACTTACTTGTTTGACTGATCGGGACGCGGAGCGTTCGTCGCGTTCTTTCTCTCTCTCTGCTGGACTCGATCTCGCTTTCTCTCTCTTGCTCTCTCTCGATTTGCGCCTTGTATTTTCGACTGTCGCTGACCACGCTCCAGGACTCAATGGCTGGCCACGCCGGCCGGCTCCTTCACCTCGATCCACGCTGGTTGTAGATGGGAAGCCTACCATCGATTTTTGGTTGATCCCGTGGCTCGCCCTTCCGACCATCGCCGATGATCGAGGCCCGAGCGAAAATATCGATTTTAGCTCGGCCGGGCCGGCCGAGCGCGCGACTGGTTCCTTCAGGGGTCCTTGGTGCTACGACGACTCGGGAGATGGAGGTAGCAGGCCGTCGGAAGGCGAGCCCGATGTCCCGCGCGGCCGGGTGATGGCGTTGACTGCGGTGTTCGGTGCGCCCGCACCGACGTGGCCTTACACGCCAGTCCGTGTGGTCGACACTCGGGGGACGTCGAGAAAAGGGGGTGCGGGGAGGGAACGGGGTGGGATTGTCGCGGCTCCGATACAAAAATAAACTTAAAACTATCTTACAATTAACATTCG
This sequence comes from Ophion costatus, assembly GCA_951751655.1. Lineage (NCBI taxonomy): Eukaryota > Metazoa > Arthropoda > Insecta > Hymenoptera > Ichneumonidae > Ophion > Ophion costatus. The sequence goes on from OX632363.1 coordinate 10,949,397, forward strand.
CATTTTCCTGAAGGGCGCCGCGGAGACTGAGCCCGAGCGTGGTCACGCGCGCTCTCTCTCGACTTCCATTTGTGACGCCACGTCACAATATATATATATTGAGACGTACAGGTCCGTCGCAGGCGCCGTAACCCCACCGCAAATTCAAACAAACCAATGATCATGCGGTAGGAGTAGGGGAGGGGAGAATAACAGCAAGGAGGACCTCAGAAAGACGTTGAATGAAAAAACAGAAAAGAAACACAAACAGTATAAAAAGTTAACAAAGAAAGCAACAAAAACAAAGAGAAGTAAAATGTATGTAGACTAAGAAAATAAAGGGGAAAACAAGGGCGTGAGGCATGGAAGAGAAAAACGAAGAAAGCAACAAAAACAGAATAAAATTAAAATTTATTTAAGGAAAGAAAAAAAGTTAGCAATAAAAAGAATGCTGGGTAAAAAGGAAGGGAAGGCGTAATAAAACATGGTATGTAAGGGACGGATATTGGGAGGGAAGACACCTTACTCTCCGTCTCCAATCTTTTGCGACTTAATTAATACCCCAGCACACGAGTACAAGCCTTCGGGTAGGAAAGTAGGGCAGGACGGAACATTAAAGACGTAAAAATTGAGAAAGGATGAAAAGAAGTAAAAAAAAAGTGACAGAACCAAAAGAAACAATAGGTAAAAAGGAATAAATTATAAACGAGACATTGAGAATCAGATTAGGGATAGAAAAAGAACGAAGAGGTATCAGAAGAATCATGGGAGATACACGGACACAAACACACACATACATCTCAAAAACAAAATAATAGCGGCGAGAAACTCCAAAAGCCATCAGGAGAACCTAAAGGTCAAAGAGGTCTCGCAAATGTAAACACCATCCCGAGACAATACACATAACGCGCGGATCTTCAATCACAGCGGGTACGTGGCGACTTCTGACGGCGGAATCAAAAGTGAGAGTAATCGATTACCGACGCGTGATAATCGATTACGCTCACGGATCGGGATAAGCACGCGTTGCGGGCCGCCGAGCCATACGAGAGAGCCGGAAGAGAGGGGGAAGGCTGGTACGCGCGGACCCCGCGAGCGGGCGGCGCACTGCGCGCCACGGGTAACGGTAGCCGAAACAAGGGGAGGCGCGCCGGACCTTGATCGAGTGTGCCACAACCGATCCTGCGAAGGAGAATGTAACTCGAGCGTCAGTACACGATGGAGAGGGGGAAGAAGAGCGTGGACGGATGATAGAGCGAGCGCGCTCAAACCTACTTACCAACGGAGACAGGCCGCGCCGAGTATTTTACCGACGGAGAAGCACGTGAATAACCACATACACGAAAGACACACACAGCGCCACACCCAAAACAAACAACACTTGTAAACATTCTTCGTTTATATTATATAGATTCAGAAGCCGAATAAATAACATTTTGTTCCTCAATACCACCAAAACAAAAGAGTCTCAACTAATTTCTTCACTGATCGAGTCCCGAACACATAAATTTAATCGTAACAAATTCCGACCCGTTACAATATATATATATTGTGACGTGACAAATTAGGGGGTCACGTCCATTCTCGAATGGTGTCGACCAGTGGGTCGGGTTTACGACCCTGAGGCGTCCTGGTTCGATTCTGGGTGGCTCCGAAATCGTCGACTCACGACGTGGCGGAATATTATACCTTCTTTTCTTTTGTAATTTTATTCCAGAAACCGCCACGTATTATCTGTGTGTTTACCTACCGGCTCGTGAGCCGCGGATGAATGGACGAAATTAAAAACCTGTAAATAAAATGTTTGGGGCAGTTTTTTTAGGACGGTGAATATGGATGACGGAACGAGGTATCGGGGAACAAACGCTCGCGCGTCCATATTACCCCGAAGTCACGTGCTAGCGATACCCGAGATGTCCCGGCTTTCGGTTTCGCGCTCCGCAAAACCTCGCGCGGGTTGGTCCACGAGGACACACACGCGCCTCCACTCAGAGGCAGGCGAGCGTCGGACACCAGTGCTCGCGGATTGCATGCCGGAGGAGACGCCGGAATAAGGCCAAGATTACCGTGTCGCCCGTCCCTCTCGACTCAGCACCCTGGTGTTGCACCATCCCTACTGTCCCCTCGGGCCTCATGGACCGCGTAAGACCGGCGCCCCGTCAAAGGGGGTCGGGGCGGTGGATCGGCGACCGGGGGTGTAGTTCACCTGGTGGTATATCGCGTGGGCCCACCGCTATTCCCAGGACGCTGGGGAAATGCGAAGGAGGCCTCCCCCCCGCGTTCGAGGTCCCGCCTCGGTTCTTAGGGGGAAGAGGTTCGAGGGGCAGTCCATTATTTGCTGCGAGGACAGTCGCGTACGCGCGGGGTGGCGCGGTAGAGTGGGGCCGTGGCCGTGGCATCGGAGGGAAATAGGAGAAAATCTCCTAGACGGCGACGAACACGATCACACGTGGGCGCGTGAAAAGAGGGGAGGGGCGCGTGAGTGGGGCACGCGAGAGCCGGGAGCACCGCGAGAGCGCGGCTATTTTGGGCAGTCTCGATTTCGGAGTCAACGAGCCCAGCCGCGTCACTCCGAACAAGAAACAGCCGATCGATCGACTGCTGGGCAGGATCCCCCCCCCCGAATCAGCGGGCTTCTCCGTGCTGCGACTCTCTAGCGGTGAGCCCGTTCTCTTGCGTCTCTCTACGTTCCTAAGGTACGAGCTCTAAATTCGGCTTCCTGTCCTTTTACTTTTATTAATTGCGCCAAGTGGCGACGGGTTGCTCCCTTGGAGGGAAATTTCGTGTCCCCAGAGGGCCGGAACCCGGCGGGAGTGTTTCGGCGATAAAGTCGCGTTTGGTCCCGGGTTTCCGCCTCTGGGGAAGTTCCGTTTCAGCCATGAATTTTGTAAGGGAGCTCGTACCTTACCCTCGGTCGTTCCGTCGAGTTCCGGTCAATTTTATTGCGTATCGCGTCAATTAGCAAATTGTTTGTTTATTACCGATCATTAATTAACGTGATCGTTTATTAAGCCTAGGGCGTTCAATTAAAACTGTTTGCTGATGTCCCGCTAAAATTGGCCCAAAGAAAAGTACGAATTTCCGCGAGATTGTGTAATTTGGAGTAATATTCTATTTCGAGTCGAAAAGGGTAATACGACATAGTTCTCGTCCAGTCTCTCCGCGCGCTCAGGGCCATCGAGCGCTTGGTCTCGCGTTTGTTTACCTTTGAGCTTCTGTCTTTGTTTCCTTTGTTCTCGCGCGTTGTTTACGAGTTGCCGAAATCCCGCTCACTCGAGAATTATACTCGCGCAAAACCCTTGGTAATATTTACTCGATTATTATCGACCCCGGGACAATTGTATTTCAAGCGTATATATCGGGTGTCCGAGCCGGCGACCACGCATAATCGAGTTTCGTTGTCTGGGCCTCTACACAATTACCTACATTAATACGCGATTACCTACACGATTATCTACACAATTACCTACCTTCGGTTAGATTAATACACGATTAATACGCGATTACCTACACGATTATATACACAATTACCTACATTCGGTTGGATTAATATACGATTGCGACACGATTGTCTACACAATTACCTACATTCGGATAGATTAATACACGATTGCGACACGATTATCTACACAATTACCTACATTCTGTTAGATTAATACACGATTGATACGCGATTACCTACACGATTATCTACACAATTACCTACATCCGGTTAGATTAATACCCGATTGCGACACGATTACCTACAAGATTACCTACACTATTGCCTAAACTCGGTTGCCTTAATACACGATTACCTACACGATTATCTACACCATTACCTACCTTCTGTTAGATTAATACACGATTATCTACACTATGGCCTGCGCTCGTTGGAGACAGTACACGAGTGCCCCGGTAGCGTATCCCAGCATGGATAGTATGCGGAGATTGATGTCGAGCGCCCATGAATTGTACCCCGTGTCGGCAGGCCTTAGGCCCAATAAACGAATACCATTTACACTGTCCAGCCGTGTTAGTTATTCAACGGACACCTCCTAGCAGGTGTCATCCTTGACACTCGTCCTTCGACCCTGCCCCTCTACCATATCCTCCGGCGAGCAGAGCTAGCTGGACCGCCTGGGTCGTGCCGTTCCACACCGGGTGTCCCAACATCTAGGGACCGCGCTCGGGTGGGCAAAATCACAAGTCGACCCTCGGTCGGCGGTACCCCGGTACCTGGCGCCCAAGTCCACCCGGCGGGTTCTCGGACACCCGGTAGGCTTCGGGAGCGGTACGGGCCCGGAAGTGTGCGGACCAGAAAACCCGTTACAATATATATATCAAAGTGTGTTAATAAACTCTGTTTATGAATTGAAAGAAACATTCACGAGAGTAAGTTAGTTGATCAACGTATCGGGCGAACCTCAATCTCAAACCAAAACACGCACCTTAAATAATCTAAATCCAATTGTTATTAAATTGTGTTCGGAACTCGCGCAGAAATCAATTAAGACTCACAGCGCGAGTCATCTCTCTTCAAAATTCGCGCGCCAACTCGGCAACCTTGCGAGTCGATCCTAAATCTCCCTCCGGGGCGTAACACGTGCACCAAATCGAGGGTCGCGAAAAGTTTGGCGCCACTTAAAATTTCCAAATACTCATCAATATTTGGTAACGGAAAGTTAATCGGCTTCGTCTGCGCATTCAACCTACGATAGTCGACGACCAGTCGAGACTCACCATTTCGTTTTCTTACAAGAAGTACGCGACTCGCATAAGGAGACGAAGTCTCGCGAACTAAACCCGCGTCCTTCCATTCGGTACCTATCTTTTTGAAAGTTTCACGCTCGACGTTATTCGTACGATACGGTTTCGCGCAAACGGGCATGGCTCCTACCTGTATGTCTATTTCTAACAAACTCATTTTTCCAATTTCAAAACTGTTGTTAGCTACGCGTACTCTAAAGTTATCAAGTAGTCTAACTAATTATCCACGCAAGTTTTTGCAGTTGAACACATTCTCGCTTTCGTCGGCACTGTATCCTTCGCTCCTCTGTAACGAGGGTGATCAATAGCCTTTAACGTGCGCTCAAATGTTATTAGTCCATGGATGAGCTCATCCTCATCTCGATACACCGTGGAAAGCGCATGTATCGCGCGATCTCTAGATAGAAGTCCGGATGCAACTTGTTCTCTCCTTTCCTCATACGTCAAACCACGTGACTTACACAATTTCACTTTGTCATCGAAATAATCCCGAAAACACTCACTTTCGAGTTGTTCGCGAGATTGCATCTTTTCCCATAATTGTGCTAATTTTATTAGGTTGATAAAAAAGTTTTGTCGCAATAATTTCAATATAATTTATTTATTTATATATCTTATACAAAACATTTCTCATAGACGAGAAGGACATTTCACATAGAGGAGATCGTCTTGCCTACAGAGAGAAAATTGTGAAACAGCATTCCCTTTGCGTCCCAGAAACAGCGTAACAAAATATTTTGTGAGTGAGGATCAGGTTTCGGTTGGTGTGGCGGTTTTTCTCCGATAGGAAGCCAGTAGGCTAGACGCGTTCTGTTATCATACACGACCCAGTTTTCATCTCCCGTCACAAGATCTTCTAAAAACTCCTTGCGATGATGGCGATGATGACTATCTCCAGGAGAGACTGGCAGATGATCACGCGGTAGTTCTTATTGGCGTCGGGGAGGCGGTGTGCTATCCATTGAGCTAGAACCTTCCTGTATCCCAAGCTGTGTAAGTGATTCACTATTGACGGTTGGGTGCAGCCAAGTTCTCTTGCTAGCTCGTGCGTTCTTGCTTCCGGTTTTTCTTTGATGCAGCGGAGTAATGCGTCTCCATCGATGGTCGACGGTCGTTCGGAACGTTCCTTATCTACAAGGCTTCTGTCTCCAGATTTAAAACGATTGAACCAATGCTCGACTGTTCGATGAGAAACTACGTTCTCGCTGAATGCATCCTGAATATTTTCAGCAGTTGTGCTTGCATTCGTGCCGCGCCGCCACTCGTAAAATATGATCGCTCGAAGTTGCTCCTGCGAGATCGAAGCCATTTCTGTCCACTAGAACGCGGCCTCGTCCTTTTATACGCTGTCACGCGGAAGAGTAGAAAACATTCTAGAATATTCTCGACATATCTCGATGTCATATTGCGTCAATACGTAAAAAAACATTTTAAAAATGTTTGCGACAACACTTTTTTATCAACCAATCTTTGGGGAATCCAAGACCTTTCGAAGTCCTCTGGGAAATATCGCCAGCTCGAGAAACCTCCTCGATGACTTTGAAACCATAATGTCGCGGCTTGCTTCAAATGCATAGTTGCTGTCTCAAACAAAAATGCCTCTGGCCAGTTATGTACTCGGGCTGACGCCTCAATTTGGTCCAGCCATTGCGTCGCTTCTACTGGCGATTAACGTCCAAGAAAATCTCCTACCGATTTCGACAAATCGGTCATCATTTGAACGTTCGGCATCGCACGAAAAGTCTCTTGGGTCCGCTGCATTATTGTCAAATTTTTTTGGAGTAACTGTGACATCATCTCGAGTAGTCGATTGTTGTCGAATGTTCCGCAATTCTTTTACTTGCTTGATCCGCTGGCGGAGTCTCAATCAAATCTTGGACCCCATCGCTTGTTGACATTCTTTCTATATTCGTAATGTTCATCTTCTTAGGAATCGCGCCTCTATTTACTGTTGACGCGTCCCGAACTTCTCGCGGCACCGTTCATGAAGGACAAGTGAGCGCGACCAACGATGTTAGGCGATATGGCATTATCTGCTCAGCCGACATCGGTTGACTTATCGACCCATCGATGTCCCTATTTTCCCGAATGATCGACAACTCGTTCGGTCGCACGCCGGCCGCTTACTCCGATCGTTTCGTCAAGTGAAGATTGGGTAATGGAAGTCCACATTGAAATTTGTCGAAACCATCACTCCCATCCGCCATGACACTTATTGGTCGTACGGATAACTGTTGAAATGACAAAAAAAAAAAAGAAACCGATCACCGAGCCGAACTTTCCGAAGAGCGTAATTCGCCAATTTTGGCCGACATAACCTTTCGCATGTGAACGCGTTACCCGAAATTGTAATTCGCACTCGGTGCCAAAATTACCTCGCACATTTGATAACCGAAATTGTCACTTGAATCCCACTTCTGAGATATTAGCGCTGGTATTTTACGGTTTTCCCTTTTAGTCAGGAACGAGAGGTCCGGGCAGTACAGGATAGGGTGATCATGAATTTGGGTTCTCAGCTGTCCGTTTAATTATGTGTTCGATGTATTTACTTGGATAGCGGGCATGTTGGACTTATAAATATTTCAAGGTACACGACAACCGCTCGACTTATACATTAATATTCTTACACACTATTTCGACAGTCTCTCGTAACGGAACGCTCTCGTTATCTCGTTCACCTCGGTAGTACCTACGAGACTGCTCTCTCAATATTGAGAAGAAGGAAGGCCCTCTTCTCCCTTCTCGCTCTCGCGTACCTCGATGATCTGATTAGGAAACGAATCACACATCGCCCGATTAAACGCTAACTGCATCTGCCGTCGTTCGCGTTTTAGTGCGGTTTTTCTCAGCAGGATTAACACTACCCGTCACGTGAAATGACGCGACTACCGCGTCAAACGTTCGCCGGCTTGGACACTGTCGATCTGGAAATTGCTCAGCATACAAAAAACGCGCCCTTGTGGAATTTTTTCTTGCTTCACCGTAACACAGTATCATATCCACTTTTTCGAATTGTTGGTACATTTTCAAATTGTGAATAGCTCTTATCCAAATTCGAAATAAAACTGGACGGCAACTTCGATTGAGCTACTTACGATACAGAGTAACGCGGGTTGGTAAATAAACAGAAGGTATTCGAAGTGTTGTCGACAACTACGATTTTCGATATCTCTCATTTCGAGCTAATTTTGAACACCTATTAAAATGAAATACAGATCTAAATATCTTGGATCGCTACCAAATATTTAGTAATGATCCTAGATCTTTAGATTTGTATCATTGATACTGCCTTTGAATGGCCGTGAACGACTTTGACGTTGAATATGAATATGATAAGATGGTTGAAAAAATGTACCATTCCATTTTAAAAAGTGGACGTGACCTTCCCTGTGCGCCAGCGCCTCCACTGAAATAAAAAAAATGGTCGCCTTTGATGGCCCCCTTCACAACGTATAACTTTTGTTTGGAACATTTTTTGTGACGTCGATAATTACCGAGTTATTTCGGGTGGCAGAAATAAAAGGGAAACCCTGTATATATGTTTCTTTTCGTGCAACCGATACTCTTCACCCAGTGGAAAATGATTTTACATTCTACGGCGTTTCCAGGATATAAGGATCGGAACGGAGAGAAGGGTGATGGTCGTAATAGCGGAGTTAAATTGATTGATTGATATAAATTGATATAAAATAGTACATTGATATAAAATTGTACGTTAAAATATTCTGACTGCCAATTATGGTATCAGTTTTTCTCTAAATTTAATATGTTCTGATACGATATTCAATGATATGATCATCGTTCTGAATACAGAACTTGATCGTGGAGCCGGCACATCATAGATAACTCTTTCAGAACGTTGGTAGGTTTCGCCTGGTTAACCGTCCATGGGGCTGTGGGGGTTGAGGTTTAGGCGTGTGTTCAATAGCTTTTCGACCCCCTTTATTATAAATCCTCGTAGCATGTAGACGAGGAGTCCAGTGGCAAGAAAAGCTTCGCCGTAGATTATGGCGAGAACTCGAGAGTTTTCTCTTTGTTCCACCTTATCTTCAGATTCGATTTCCGTCAGTTGTCTCTCTAGGTCTTTTAACGTGATGTCGTAGTTGGGTATTCCCATTTGGTCCTTTATAACGCTTGGGTATATGAAATAAGGTTCTTTTCCGCCTTGGAGAGTTACCAAATTGGAGATGTTGGGCCTCAGTTCGTCCATGTTCAATATCGAGTTAGGTATGAATGATTCACTTTAAGTTTTTTTTCCAGAGTTTGGATTCTGGTGATGGTGCGGTAGTATGTTTTAGCCACGCAATGTGGTCTCAATTTCAGGATTCTCGTTCCTCCTAGTTCGGCCACGATGTGTGTGTTATTGTCGTAAAGGATCTGTATCCGCTCGGGGAGCGGGAGTAAGGAAAGCCATTCTGCCATCATGTCGAGTTGTTTTCAAGAAGCGGTTTGAGAGACCCAGAAGATCTGGTGTAGGTGGAAAAAGAAAAGGCATCAAATTCCGGATGTCCGGAAAAATAATATAAAAGTATATTGCGAGACAAGTTACACAGTACACGTGGCGAAAATTAGCGCGATAAACGATGAGGGGAACCTGTTTTAAACTAAATGGGCGAGAACTTTCCCGAACGAGGGCGGACAATGGCCGCCGCCGTGAGACGCGTCCCGACACGCGGAGAAAGATGAGATCGGCCGAGATCTCGACGATCCGCCCATAACGCAGTTCTATCGCCCGAATGACGCGATTGCACAGGGTCCCGAGTACTGTCGTTCAAAAGTAACTACGGTCCCGAAATATATGGTGAGGAATTTCCTGACTACAGATCAACCGGTGAGACCGGTGAGAAAGAATGAGGCTGAGAGAGACAAAAGCCGAGCGATCACGCGATCGCTGAGAGGCAATGCCCCGAAAAGTGGCGCCATCGACGACAGCCACGAGCGGATCCATCCCGGCGTAACTCGATCGTCTAATTCCCGTACAAAATAATGAACAATTCGAAAATTACGAATGGATCGCGGTTCGCTCGTCGACACGTCGATTTGACGGGCGGTTTCCAAGTTCAAATTCTCGTTTGAATTGGTGGGTTGGGAAGAGGTTGTCTTTATCGCGTCGAATTCTTCGCGAGAGCATCTTTCGTCTTTAAGAGGCTGGTTTTGGTACATAGAATAGGAAGGTGAATTCATAAATGGGAGGATTGCCCGGTCAATGTGAATACATTCGCGGCGTGTGCAGCATAGGGGGGTACGCGTGTGGCCCGTGAAAATTATTCTGGGGGAAGTTCAGAAAATGTCTACGTAGAGGCCTTCTTATCGATGGCAGCTGTTGAAAGTGATCTAAATTTTTTCGAGTTCTGTTACTTTGAGACGATAAAAGGCGAAAAAACAGAAAGGATTTCTCTTTTCCCGAGGATAGAAAGATACATGACGTGATTTTACGTTTCCAGAGCTCTGATATGATGGTTGAGTTTGGGTGAAATTCAATGACTTTCGACATCTCGGGATTATTCGCTCAACCTTAGATTAAATCGATGAGCGGTATGATGAGCACGTTCGGACTGGGTTAAAACTTCCCCTAAAAGATCAAGCGTAACGATGATTTCATAGTTATCGCGTCGACAATGATCCTGACGTCGTAGTCTACCGACCGTCTTCCAGTCATCTGAATGACCGACGACTACGGAAATTTCATCTTTGTTACGTGGAAAAAGACGTAAAAAGGTGCGCGCGCCGATTGCGGCCGCGCAAAAGAGACTCAGTTCATGTTAAGTCGCCAACTTCGCCAACTCGCAGCCATGACAGCTCCGAGATCATTCATTGAATAATGTGGTCGGCCGCTTTTATATGAAAGTTGCAATTCGCATAAAAGACCTTCGCACTGCGACTGGAGTGCTGATAAAAGGAATGAAGTTCGAACTCTGCCGGATCCATTAAGGAACGCACAGTAGAGACTGCTTGAAAAATGCAAACTTTTGATTTTATCCGTTTTCTCTAACTTTATAGCAATTGGCCTAGCTAAGCTACGATTATGCACGATCGCTACTCCAATATCCTTTATGTGCGTTTTTAAAATAATACGTCAACCGATTTCTCCAAACAGTGGTGACACAAAGAAATCTGCACCAAATCATCAACTACGTCTCTGGGCCGTCTTGGTATGGAGTGTCTGGTACATTTTGGTGAGTCGTACATACCGATAAATGGTCCGTTTCCGCTGCTACTTGGAATCGTTCTGTGCAATTATGACAAATTCAGTCAGTTAAACTTATCACAGATTATTAAAAGGAGTGGTTTCGGAGCCCTCACAGCTAGAAGTCTATTTACTACAGAAATCAAGATCGTCGATTGGATTATTAAGATACAAATTACGCTTATTATTTGGTAAAAAATAAGAATTTCACATAAAACTAATTCAAAATGTATTGTTAGAATTATGTATTTTAAGTAATTCGCGCCTCGCAAATTATTGAAAATATTCATTGGGGAATACTGAATTCCTGAACATTTTCGAAATCGACATTATGGACTCATAAAAGTCGTCCAATGAGGACAAATTTAGAGTCATTGAACCATGCGTGCTTCATAGGAGGCACAACCTCCTTCCCATGACAGCCGAATATCCGGACTTTGCAGGTGTGAGTGCGGACTACAACTTCCTATAGCGCGGTCACGCCTCGTTCGAATTTTTTGTTCCAGGAATTATATACCATTCTATCACTTTTAAATCGCATGTTTTATCATTCTTTGCTCCATGACGGGGGGCACAAGCAAAGTTCCTTGGGAGTGTTCCGTATTCGGAATTTCAATATATTGACCCTCCGATACTCAAAATGGAATTTAGATACTTTTTCGGAATGCTCTAGTTTTTATGGCAAATACTACTTATCATTGAATTACACTGTATTTTTTTCAAAGAAGGCTTGAAAAATCATTTTTCTCAGTCGCAAAATCACCGCAAAAGACCCTTAACAAACACATGGCCACCTTATAATTGCCACGCTAGATGGTGCTGTTGAATTGCTTAAGAGGAGTTTTAGACAGTGTGATGCGTGCTCAACTCTTACCACATCGATCGGGCATATATAGGGTATCTCAAAATTACCTGACATTTTTATTTATTAACAAAAGGTATGATTTATTTGAAAAGTATGAATATTTTCATAATATACCCTACAAACATGAAAACCGTGTTCCGGTCTAGTGGTTAGCGTGCTTGCCTCTGAACCAGTTCATCGGGAGGTCGCAAGTTCGACTCCCAGTATCGTAGCCTCGGAGGAAAATAAATACGGCCGTGACGGAGCGCCAGTTTACACGGAAGTCATGCACGCGTACTGGTACCTGTGTATGTCGTGTGTGTATAACTGTAGCCCGTGATTTTTATCTCGACAAAACGCGAGTAGCTCCGAAACTGGGAAGCGAACCTAGGACCGGTAGTATTGACATAGATTTTCCGCAGTTACCCGACACCCAAGACAGAAATGTCATGGTGAATGCGATACAGAAGGGGTATTCGGCTGCGGCCGCCAGGTGGGGATAACGAGTAGGATATAGCAGGAAATGTAATAAGGGGGAAGACCGCGTAGAATGAAATCTACGAATGTAACATACAAAGATGGAGGTTATGTGTTGAGCACAATATCCGATGAATCGCCGCCTCGTCGCTGCTTGCAAATGTTCACTCTTTTGACGAAATTTTTAATAGCATTTTGGCTTTATTGCGGACTAATTTTATTAATGGCGTGTCTACTTGTTTCTCTCACGCACGATGTTATTCGCTATTTCTTTTGGTCAAAATACACATAATCGTACGGGCGCAAGAAGCAATAGAGCCTTCTATTCTTATTTTTCACCGCGACCGAAAATATAAGCGTTCAAGAAACCTACCAAAATTGTATTGCTTCTCACGCTCCGTAAACATGAGCATCCCTAGACCATGACGAAGATATATTCTTCCGTTGTTCATTGACTGCGCACAGCACCAAATACACATGGTTTTGTGTCACAAGGCGCTCTGCTATTTTCTCCCGCTCTGCATGACAGCAGTAATAAACGTTTTTTCGGCCTTTCCTCTTGTTCGCTTGTCCCGATGGAGTGGGGCCGGCCTGCGTGGCCGCCGAGACGCTCTCGATCGTGGACCGATCGAGACTGAGCTCGGACCGCATACTGCAAGAAAGTCGCCCCCTCTCCTCATCTCTGTCAGCAAATGCTGAGAATGCCAGAAAAGCGCGTAGAAGGGTTGCGTTAGCGAATAGAATAGAGTTTCGCAAAATCTTTGTGGCAATTGGCGCGTACAGTGTATGTGTTAACCTGTCCCGAGCCGGAGGGAATACAAAACTTAATTATTGGAGAAGAATGGCGTCACGCGAGGCAATTGGAGTAGATGAGAGAGAAAGAAGCTGTGATTGGAGAAGCGAGGATGGTGGTTCTGACAATACTAGTATAAAAGAGAAACTATCCCGAGTGCAATCAATAAGGTGCGAGCGCTCACATGGTGCTTATACATTGTCCAGCGGAAATATTTGATCGAAGTTCTGATTTGTCGAACCAAAATTAACGATGAGCGCTATTAATTCATGCGAGCACCAAATTGATAGGGTAACATAGTTTTGCTACATTAGAATCACCAATAAAATCGTATCGCCCGATTCGAAATTAGTCGAGGAGTTTGTTATTGAGAGAATTGCGATATACTCCGATTGAATTGAGCGTCTTTTTTAATTTGTATTACTCGAGTTTGATGTTAATAAATTTTGGTAAACGTATTTCCGATCACCTAAATTATTTTTAACCCTCGTTCGAGTCCAGCGACCCGATCCTCGGGTAATTGGGAAAGTGGAATTAAAGGGACTTCAATATCTTCAGTCACACAATATTTTAATTAACACTTGATAAAAGAGTAATCTGGTACATTTCAAGTAAATATTATAATGTAGTAAATAGCGTTGACTATCTGGTGGTGTCGTCGTTTTACAATTTCATATTTTGTTCGAGTTGACACTTTGTTTTAAAACCCACACACACGTATTGTCCCACTATTCTACAGAAGACCCTGTTGCGGATTTCGGACAGCGTAACGATCTGTAACATCCTTCATCGAGACTGAGCAATTATAAGGCCGGTCCGATATTACTGTCGAATCAGTCTCTTCCACAGAAGACACGGGTTACGAACAGCGTATAGGCGGCACAAACTTTGGCGAGACTGCCCGCGTTGGTTGAAAAACGGTTTTCTTTACACACAAAAATAGACTGAGCAGGAGAGCTGCTCTCTTAATTTGAGCATATCGTGGTGGTGGCTATTCATCGTAGAGTTTCTGAGAATTTCGACCGCCTCTAAGAAGCAATAAAAGTTAGACATTTTGGATCTCTATCATGTCATCCATATCATATCATGGATCTATCATGTCATGTCATACTCATTCCTAAGAGAGGGCGGGAGGCTCCGGCCGAAAAAACGTTTATTACTGCTGTCATGCAGAGCGGGAGAAAATAGCAGAGCGTCTTGTATTGTGCGCAGTCAATGGACAACGAAAGAATATATCTTCATCATGGACTAGGGCTGCTTGTGTTTACGGAGCGTGAGAAGCAATACAATTTTGGTAGGTTTCTTGAACGCTTATATTTTTGGTCACGGTGAAAAATAAGAATAGAAGGCTCTATTGCTTCTTGCGCCCGTACGATTATGTGTGTTTTGACCAAAAGAAATAGCGAATAACATCGTACGTGAGAGAAACAAGTAGACACACCATTCATAAAATTAGTCCGCAATAAAGCCAAAATGTTATTAAAAATTTCGTCAAAAGAGCGAATATTTGCAAGCAGCGACGAGGCGGCGATTCATCGGATATTGTGCTCCACACATAACCTCCACCTATGTATGTTATATTCGTAGATTTCATTCTACGCGGTTTTCCCCCTTATTACATTTCCCGCCATATCCCACTCGTTATCTCCACCTGGCGGCTGCAGCCGAATACCCCTTCTGTGTCGCATTCACCATGACATTTCTGTCTTGGGTGTAGGGTAACTGTGGAAAATCTATGTCAATACAACCGGTCCTAGGTTCGCTTCCCAGTTTCGGAGCTACTCGCATTTCGTCGAGATAAAAATCACGGGATACAGTTATACACACACGACATACATACGTACCAGTACGTGTGCATGACTTCCGTGTAAACTGGCGCTCCGTCACGGCCGTATTTATTTTTCTCCGAGACTACGATACGGGGAGTCGAACTTGCGACGTCCCCATGATCTGGTTCAGAGGCAAGCACGCTAACCACTTGACCGGAACACCGTTTTTATGTTTGTACGGTATATTAATATGAAAATACATACTTTTCAAATAAATCATACCTTTTGTTAATAAAGAAAAATGTCAGGTAATGTTGAGATACCCTATATATGCTTGATCGACGTGGTAAGAGCTGAGCATGCATCACACTGTCAATTATCATGTGGCAATTATAAGGTAATTATAAGGATATCGTATAAGGTGGCCAAGTCTTTTAAAGGATCTTTTGCGGTTAATTTGCGCCTGAGTACAATGATTTTTCAAGCCTTCTTTGAAAAAAAATACAGTGTAATTTGATGATAAGTAGGATTCGCCAGAAAAAGTAGAGCATTCCGAAAACAGACTTAGGAATTTTCATTTTCATTTGCCATTAACCACTTAATTAACAATGTTTGCACTTTTTTTCAGGACCCTTTTTACAGAGGACGTTATGATGAACAAATTTTATTGGAAACTCTTTTCGATCGGACGCGTTCCAAAAAAATGATCTCAAAAATATTCATTTTTTAATTTTCAATAATTTTTTATTGCTAAAATATAACTCGGAAATGTCCGAAACCTCAGGACTATATTCTTGTGGTTCCAAACTTATAAAAAAATTGGCCAGAGGGTGGGCCTCTTGAATAGAACTTCGTAAAATATGGCCTAAGGTGACTGGACTAGTTGTACATCTCGTGATTATTCGCTCAACCTCAACATTGTCGGTATCTCGTCGACAATTACTCTAACGTTGTACCCGCAACTTGACGCACCGTGCAACTTCTTCACTCATTCTGACCGAAGAAAAACTCAATCGAGGACGAATTCGAGCGAAATATTTCAGGAATGTCTCGTGCAGCTTGCAAGCACCATTCGGCGCATTAATTTCATCGTTGCTCGCGTGGTGCCAGCTGGTAGTCGCTTGATCGAAATCAATGTCGCGTTATGCAAATATCTGGTTTATTCGCTGAGCCAAAGATGAAATCGACGAGCGGTATGAAGAGTACGGTCAAACTAAGTTAAAAATTATCCGAAAAGATCAAGCGTAACGTTAAATTCTGAACAAAAAAAAACTAAATCGTGGTCGAATTGAAGCGAAATATTTCAGGAATGTCCGTTGGAGGCTTCAAAAATTACCTTGCGCTTCTACATACCGCCTTCCAGTCATCCGATGATTACTTTATACGACCTTTTTATGACAGGGACTTATGACGAATCCTTGCGTATTCGTCTTTATGCATAATTCGTCTTTACGCATAATCGACTTTTTTTGTCAAAACGTCTCACCGTTTTCGCATATGTTTTGCACGATCTCTGCGTCACGGCATATTTTGGTTTCATAATCTCATTTTTTTTCAGTACCCAGTTTCTTGCTAGGACATATCGCACTCACATCTTCCGGCAAGCCACAGTTGAAACATTTTTTTTTATTCGTCCGTTCCCTTTCGCTGCCCTATTGTACCCTTTTCTCTAGGCCTTTTCTATTGGCTTGACTGATGTGACGTTCCGTTTATGTTATTGATTTGCACCGATCCATGGTTGTTCTTGCAGCATTATCTTGTCGAACGCATCGATTACGGACTCTTTAGTAGTAAAGCCAGGCACGCATGCCTGGCTGCACAGTGCTCGATCAGGAATTCCCTCGTTTAAAAACTCTAGCATGTCTGCCTTATTAATTGGCACACGGTTTCTAATTATGATCTTGTCATGCGCGTATTCGCGGAAAGACTCACCCCTTGTCCATACACGTGGCTCGAATTTTTTTCGTAGGTCGATCCTGCTCTGTTTCGGGTGGTACATTTGCCCCAATTCGGTCATCAATTCGTCAAAACTCATTGATAAATGTTCGGTTCGAGAGTGTAACCACTCAAATGCCTTTTTTAAAAGGTTAATATCAATCAGCGTCTTTGCTGCATCGTCTGTTAGAACGTACATTGTCCTCATAAGCTTCACCTGTCTTTCCCATACGTCAAAATTGTTGGGTGTTCCATCGAACTCACCCACTAGTTCTGCGATCATTTTTAGATTCACATTTAAAGCGAAGCGGTGTGACATCCCCGTTTCGCCTTGTCCGTCCCGTATAACTTGTGTTTCTAATTCGTCACATCCGTCACGAAGCACATCGTGTACTTCTTGCATTCGCCGTTCATTGTTTGCTATAGGAGCGCGTTCGTTCCGTCGCAATAATTATATTTCTCGACGAGCGAGTTGGAGTTCACGTTCCATCAATTCTTTCTCCCGTCTGTTCAACGTTATCTCGTGTTTGTACCTGAAAGATTCGAATTCTCTTTCCCAATCGGCGAGTTCTCGTTCGCGTCCGGCAGACTCGTCGCTTTTCGCGTGGGGCCAAGACTGTGGACAGACAAAATAAGACAAGCGGAGGAGCCGCTCCCGGTAGGTTCGGTAGGCTGATGTATCTTGTCGCAATTTTTTATCCAACTACCCGTGGCGTCATTTTTGTTTAATCGGGCAATGAGATTGGCTTTCGTTCCTCCAGCATCTAATCCGTATGCCTTCGCTTTGGCCTCAGTTCGCTTGCCGAAAAATCGGTGGCCTCGAATATCTTCTTGGGAATAAAATTACGTCTACTTTCATAAATTTCGCTTCATCTCTTTCCTCTTTAATCCGTCGCTTACGTCCTACTGAGTGTTACACAATTCCCCCTTCTCTTGACGTTTCGTGCGATGTCCCGTCTGAATACCGAACAAATTTTCGCCTTCGTTTTTATTTTAAAAATGCCTCGTTTTGCTCTTTGCCTACTATCCCTGAATTTGTTACAATAAGATTTATTCGTTCGGGACTCAATCAGTGAAGGAATTAATATAGACTCTTTTGTTTTTAGGTATTTTGTAATCAAATGCAACTTATTCAGCTTAAATGGCTCGATATAATATAAAAGGCTCGCTGTGTACAACCGTTATGTATTTTTTGTATCGCTGTGTGTGTTTCGTGTGCTTATTATGATGCGCCGCTACTCCGTCGGTCAAATACTCGGATCGCGGACTTAACTCGGATGATAAATGTGCGTGAACGTGATCGCATTATCGTGGGTCGGTAATTATCTTCCCCCTCTCCTATCGTACTGTCGCTGGCGGCGTAGTGTGTTGCAGCGCGTCTACGGCGCTCGGAGTTTGCGACGCGCTTGCTCCTCTCTCCTAAGGAGATCGATCTTGGCGCGCTCCATCGCGGTATGGCGCTGGGGTTCACGGCGCGCTTCCCCTTCTTTTCCTATCGTTGCTCGTGGCGCGCGGTGCCGAGCGTTCTCTCGTGCTACGCGCCGTCCCTGGCTCCCCCTCTCTCGCGACTCTCTTACTCACAGCGCGGTGGATCGCGACGCGCTACAGCGCGCTTTCTCCTAATTACTCTCCGTGAGTGTACTCGATTATCGTGCGTCGGTAATCGATTTCTCTAACTTTTCCTCCCGCTGTCGGAGGGCGCCACGTACCCTCTTGTAATGATTTACCGTCCGTTATAGGATTGTGGCCATGTGACGCTCTTCGTCATATGGACACAAGCCTATAACGTACGGTAAATCATTCGGGATACCTCTCTGACCTTCAGGTTTTCCTGATCAACTTCCGTTCTTTTGGAGATCCTTGCGGCTACTACTGTATGTTACAGGTGTGCGTGTGTGTATGTGTGTGTGTCGCCTGGTGTTTCTGATACCTCCTCGCACTTTATATTCGCCTAATACAAATTTTCTATCTATCCCGCCGTAATTTATTCCTTATCTTTTTATTCTTACTGATTTTTCGTAATCTGTTTTTTCTTTTTGTGATCTCCCATTTCTTACTTATAGACTAAAAAACTATGTCCCAATTCTTTTTTTTCTTGTTTCTTAAATTTCCCCTCACTCAGCATTCCTCTCCCCTAAAGAGGTATTTTGCTTAGCGGTACTTTGTAGTCCACGCAAAAAATGAGATTCTAGGGTGACGACTCCTCACTTCTCCTGTTTTTCAATGTTCCCCTTTTTCAGCTTTCCTCTCTGAGACGGATGTACTTTGCTGAGCGGTACTAGTCGGACCACAATGGATTAAAGAAGTGCCGTTCCTCCAAATTTCCTTCTCATTTATACCTATATTTTATTGTTTATTATTTCCCTTCCCTTACCAATTACCCATCATCCTCTTTATTGTTAACCTTTCTTCTTACTTTAAATACATTTTACTTTCCGTTTGTTTTTCTTGCTTTTCTGTTTTTTCTTACCATCGTCTTTCTTCCCGCCTATAGTTTGGTGACCTTGTATTTTTTGTGTCCACTTGTGTCCTTAAAGTTTGTACTTGAAAAACTCGAGTTTTCTCGAGTTTTTTCTTCGTAATTTGATATTTTTTATTATTCTCCCACCCCCACTTTCCTTGTGGGATCGATTGGCTTTTCGACTATTCGGTGTTGGTATCGTGCCCGAGAAGGACCTGTACGTCTTAATATCTTGACCCTTCGCGCGTTGTCTGTTAACTGACTCCGCGTTGTCCACATTTTCCTTGCTAAGTCGTTTTTTCTATCTATTAAATGGCTTCCTTGATTATATGAGAATTATTCTTTTCATTTCTCTTATCTCTCCTAGCGCTTAATTCATTTTATTGGTCATTTGACATTCCACATATATGTACAGATAAACTTGATCGGGAAGACATCTTCTACAACACATTTAAAGTCCACTCAAAGTGAGGCCTAATTCCTGTATAATTACCATTTCTATACTAATAATCGGGCTTCAATATTTTGATCGAGAATTCATCTAATCGCAATGGCCAATGAGACGTGTAGGCGTGCTTTAATTGGTTAATTTATATTTTTACAGCCTTCCAAATAAAAACGGTTTTTTAAACATGCCGCCACTTCACGAGAACTAAATTGAAGCAATGAGGGCCAGGCTTAACGAAGACTGAATTTATACCGATTAAAAAAATATTTGTATTTTTATTTCTCGCTCAGCTACGGCTTCTGTCGATTGAGATCCGGAAAATGGTCCATCTCGAGCCTTGACTGAAATTTGGCGGCATTGCCTGCAGCTCGGCCTGCAGCTTTCCCAAGCCGTTTACTCCACCTCTCACAGAGAGGGCACTTCCATACCCCGAGTCACAAGACTCTTCCACTTCGCCGGTACACTCGATACTTGCACACCCGCCATTGGCGTTTCCTTGGCGCCGAACTATCACTGAAGTGAGTCTTGTTTCGAGACCCAACACCAAACGTTGGTTAACTATGTGGAGTGGATGAGTGGATGATCGTGAACAGAGAAAAGAGAAAAGAAAGAACATATCGTTTGGATACGGTGACGTCATCGCGACAGGGAATCTGTATGGAGCCAAGACGAACGGGAAACCGTTAATAGGTAAAGAGTAGTTACACGCGCTCTCTTTATGGCCACTGGAAGTAGTGCAGCTGCGAAGTAAAATCAATGAAAGAGGAAATACGAGGTCAAGATAAGCAAGTAAAAGAGCTAAGTTGTATACGAGCAAACAAGATAGAGCATTTTTTCGAAAAGTACCGAAACCTGATTGCAGAGGGAATTGACACATTTAACAAAGTAGCCTTAAAAATTCTCACAAAATAAAATGCGGTGCCAAAATATCTTAACATTTCGCGAGAAATAGACAGACTCGTAAGCGTGGGGATATTATCGCCGCTAGAGGTGCGTGTTGGGGACGCCCGTAGTTCCAGTCATAAAAAAAGGGGAGAAGTACACCTGTGTGGAGACTATAACGTAACGCTAAACCCATACTTGATCGTAGATAAGCATTCGCTACCGCGTATATACCATTTAATAACAGGCTGACAAGGACGCAAAGCCGTTTCCAAAACCGATCTGAAAGAAGCCTACGTACAAGATCCCGTTAGCGCAGAGTCAAAAAAATATCTCACAGTAAGCATACACGAAGGGTTATTCGAACCAAATAAATTACCAAATGAAATCGCATCGGCACCAGGATTTTTTCAGAACAGATGGAACAGATTTTATCCAGTATAGGAAACGTTTATGCTTTTCTGGATGATATTGTAATAAAGGGAGTTAGCAACAAATAAAATTCAACAACGACAGAAAGAGTATTTAGTGTACTAAGCAAATGTGGACTTAAATTGCGAAAAGAGAAATATTGGTTGTTGGAAAAAATCCGCTACTTAGGAGTCGAAATCGATGCGGAGGGTATACATATACTGAAAGTTAGGGTAGAAGCAATCGATCGGGCCCCACAACCAAAGAATGTTAAAGAATAGCAGGCATTTTTTGGGAATCATTAATTATCATGGGAAAGTCGTGAGGAATCAAGCACATAACTGCGTTCATTACAGGAATGCCTTAAAAAAAAGATTTGACAAGGGGGCATTCCCTACTCGTCATTACCGATTTCGCTCAAATTTATAGGACATCCAGGGCTTGGCTAGAAATGAAAGAACCCGAAGTGGAAACTCCAGATGGCCAAGCGTTTAGAAAATAAAAATGTTGACGCGGCTCTCGCACCTCAAAGCCATTTACGTTAGCGTGTTTCCCTAGCAGCGGTTGGCGTAGCGGTAAGAGCTCGGACTAGTAATTCGATGGTCGTGGGTTCGACTCCACGTGTGGAGACTTTTTTCTTTTTCTATATTATTTTCAATTTTTACATTATTCATTTTCTAATTAAGCAAAGAGGGGAATAATTTATTTTATTTATTTATTTATACGCAAAAGGCATAGAAAAGGAAAAAAAATTGGGATTTCGGACTTTTCAACAAGGGATTGTAATTAAAGCGCATACGCAAAGCCTTTGAACATGAAAATTCAAATGGATAATATAAAAATTGAGAAAAAGATAGGAAAAGAAAAAAGAAGTCTCCACACGGCGAGTCGAACCCACGACCATCGAATTACTAGTCCGAGCTCTTACCGCTACGCCAACCGCTGCTTGGCAAACGTACTAACGTAAATGGCTTATAGGGTGCGAAAGCCGCGTCAACATTTTTATTTTCTAAGCGCTTGACCATCTTCGGGTACTTTCATTTCAAGCCAAGTAGTGCATGTTCTATAAATTTGAGCGAAATCGGTGATGACGAGTAGGGAATGCCCCCTTGTGGGTAGACAGAAAGCTGCCAAAAAGCATTAGAACAAGCGAAAAAAGATGTTCTAATGCTTTTGTTGTGCCGCTAGATAAAGATGCGAGAGCGATTATTTTTGGCGTGCGAAAGTATTACGAGCACTTGTACGCGCGTGATTTTATTCTAAGGATCGATAGTCAGCCGTTAACTAGCATATTAGGATTTAAAAAAACAATTCCAATGATGATGGCGCAAAGGCTGCAAAGATTCACTATTTTCTTGGTCACGTTCTGATGTCGCATAGAATATGAACGTATAGCGGAAAATGTAGCCGATTGACTCTCAAGACTTCCAATGCCCAAGACGGAAGCAAAAGGAAACAAAACGGAGATGAAATATTTGAAATACGTGGCCGATCAAACATTCGTGTGCTTCGATTATAAACAAATCCTGAAAGAAACTAGCCGAGACGCATCACCGAAATCACCAGCGAGAGTTTGAAGTTGGCTGGAACAGCCGTGGCAACGACTGCACACAGAGTTCATTAGGCAGTACAACAGCTCTATTCTTTATTTATTTATTCTCAAACATCTGCCTTCTTAAATATCTCTATTCTGGAGCTAGTTTCATCACAAACATCTGCATTCCAAAATAGCTCATTTCTTAAACATTTCTCTGCCGAAACATCTCCATTCGTAAAGATCTCTATTCCACAATAATTCACTTCCGAAATATCACTACTCTTAAATATCTCCATTCCACAATATTTCGTATCCGAAACATCTCTATTCTTCAAAATCTCATGTGACATCCATACCATCTGTATTCCGACAATTCCATC
Organism: Ophion costatus; assembly: GCA_951751655.1. Taxonomy (NCBI): domain Eukaryota; kingdom Metazoa; phylum Arthropoda; class Insecta; order Hymenoptera; family Ichneumonidae; genus Ophion; species Ophion costatus. Next base: position 10,972,249 of record OX632363.1, read on the forward strand.
TCACAATATGTCTCTTCCAAAACATCTCTTTTCTTAAATATCTCTATTCTTCAAAACTGACATACATAACATCTGTATTCCGACAATTTCATCTCACAGTATCTCGCTTCCGAAACATCTCTATTCCAAGAGCCTCTGCGGTGCACTTGTTTTATTCGTGGCCAAATAAGTAAATGCAATATTACGAATGGGTTATTCGAAGAAATTTGATATGAAGTTGGCAAATGACGAATTTCCCATGCAAAGAACTTCTCGTTTTTCAATTATAATCTCGAAATGACAATGCTATCGTGTTAATGTTCTTTTTTTTTTTACTTACCGGCATCAGTATGGCATTGCGAGCAGCAAAGTGAGTATTGAAGATCTATACCAAGAGCGTAAAGATTTTATAGGCTAATCGTATTATATTATGTAACTTTGCCATTATGATACACAATCGATGATAGCATCCACTATGGCCGAGGGCAGACCACAATGTTTTTTACGTATTTTCTTCTCATTGCCGTCCATTCTACTGTAAAACGAGATTCTGAGATCAAAAAAAAAATAAACTGAAAACACAACGAAAAATGTTTAAAAAGGCGATTTCATTTATTTTGTGACGCTAATGTAATATATTGCATATATTCTTTTTAAGGGGTTTCGTGGGGTTGAAAATATAAAAAAAATTCATTTTTTTAAGTATTGTGTTGATAAAAAAGTTTTGTCGTAATAATTTCAATACAATTTATTTATTTATATATCTTATACAAAACATTTCTAATCAACAACATATTCGCGATCGGTTCCTATGATACTCGACCATCTAGTTAGCAACTCATTTATTCCCTTTGCCCAAAACTGTGGCGGCTGAGACTCAAAGAAATTTGTTACATCCCTTCTGAGATCATCGACGTTTTTGAAAGTTTTGTTCCTCAAAAATGCCTTCAAATGTCTGAACAAATGGTAGTCAGATGGCGCGATGTCGGGAGAGTATGGTGGAAGAGGAACGGTATTCCAGTGAAGCTCAGTGATTGTTTTGTGGTTTTCCTTTGCGACATGGGGTCTCGCGTTGTCGTGGAGAAGGTGCACAGTTGCACGTCTTGGCCGTTTTTCTCTTATAGCTTTTGCCAATTCCTGGAGATTCTCGATGTATCATGTAGAGGAGATCGTCTTGCCTACAGGGAGAAAATTGTGAAACAGCATTCCCTCTGCGTCCCAGAAACAGCACAACAAAATCTTTTGTGAGTGACGATCAGATTTCGGTTGGGGTGGCGGTTTTTTTCCGATAGGAAGCCAGTAGGCTCGATGCGTTCTGTTATCATACAAGACCCAGCTTTCATCTTCCGTCACAAGATCTTCTAAAAACTCCTTGCGATGATGGCGAAGCATGAGAGACTGGCAGATGGTCACGCGGCAGTTCTTATCTGCGTCAGTGAGACGGTGTGGTATCCATTGAGCTAGAACCTTCCTGTATCCCAAGTTGTGTAAGTGATTTACTATGAACGGTTGGGTGCCAAGTTCTCTTGCTAGCTCGTGCGTACTTGCTTCGAGTTTTTCTTTGATGCAGCGGAGTAATGCATCTTCATCGATAGTCGACGGTCGTCCGGAACGTTCCTTATCTTCAAGGCTTGTGTCTCCAGATTTAAAACGATTGAACTAACGCTGGTCTGTTCGATGAGAAACTACGTTCTCGCTGAATGCATCCTGAATATTTTTAGCAGTTGTGCATGCGTTCGTGCCGCGCAGCCACTCGTAAAATATGATCGCTCGCAGTTGCTCCTGCGAGATCGAAGCCATTTCTGTCCACTAGAACGCGCGCTCGTCCTTTTATACCCTGTCACGCGGAGAAGTAGAAAACATTCTAGAATATTCTCGACATAGCTCGATGTCATATTGCGTCAACACGTAAAAGAACATTTTTTAAATTTTTGCGACAACACTTTTTTATCATCCTAATATTTATTATGTAATAGTACAATATGTCTAGCATATGCTCCCAAAGTTGTAAGTCAATCAGAGTCAGTCTAGAAGGGTGACTCTTTTGGAATTCCCCCGGTTCGGAAAGACCGGCTGGGAGCGGCGCAGGTATATCGCATTTTTCTCGAAATACGCTTTGAATCTTATTGCAAATTTGCACACTTCTTTAAAATAGCATTGACTAGTGATTGAACGACGGTTTTCTTTCGATTACAACTAATTTTACAAGGCTATACGTAGTGTAAATTATATTAAAAATTGAACTATTTCGCATATAACTCTGCCAAATATTCAAACTTCAATTTTTTTGAAAATCTTTCTTTCAATTACGAGCTATACTTATCTACTAAGAAGAAAGTTTGGTTTCGGTCTAGCAAAATCTCATCAAATCGCATTTAGGGGTCAATGAAAATGTCACGTCAGCTTTGGCTTGAAATTGCATATTTCGAAAATATGCAATTTCAAGTCGAATGCGGATTCGATTTGAAATTGTACCACCTTTTTTTTCCACCATTTTTTTCCACCATTGCACCACCATCAATTACAACACAACCATAGAAACGTACTTTCGTTTCTATGATGATGTTATATCATTTTGTTTATCCAATCTCGTATTGCATCAGTAACATTTTTCACTCATTTACAAGTGCTGTTATTGTGAACTTTCCGTTGCCGCGTCCGTTGCCGCTCAGTATGAAGAATACAATTGAGGATGATAAAAGTTCCTGGATAAAGAGTATCCACATGGGGATATATATATAATGACTACATTTTTCATCTAGATCCGCGATACATCGACAGACGTTTTATTTGTGGTTCCTAGTCTTCGACAAATATGTCTCCGGCTACGATTCTCGTTTCGGAAGCCATCCTCGTTGCCGTCCAATTGAATGGCACCCACAATTATCCTCGATCAACGATAACAAATCGAAAGCCGGTAATTAAAGAATTGAAGCAACCTGCTTTAAGCAGCGAAATGCTGCCCAGGGAAGTTGTGGACTCGGTATATCGTGAGCCAGTATAAAATGAAAAAATTAAAGCTCGCGTGATAAGTAACTTCTCTGTCACCATCTGTTTTCTGCTGTTATATAATTTATTTATTACACTACGTGATCGCGTCCGCCCTTCGAAATGCAAGGGATCACAATTAATATAAATTTTTATTTGCCGGTTCAGGGGAAGAGGGAGAATAGACGCGATGGTTATTTTTTAAGGAATAGATTTCGGACACTTTCTTGGTTTTCTTGATTTTTATTAAAAGGAGCGCGCCCGCAGATCATACGGAAAGCGCGAGACTATACGCAAAACGATATCGCATGTGCGAGAAAGCCGGGGCGGCTGAATCAGTGAGTCTACACAACGGAGGTGATTTCAACTCAGGCGCTCGAAGAACAGCGAGCAACTCTCTCGTCGCGTTACAATTTTCGCGACTTACCGAAAATTTTCGGGGAAGAGAACAGGCGGGGGTCACTCACACGCAGAACGCGAGACATATCTAGGGCCTAGGACGCTTGTAATCGAAGGCGCGTGATATGTTTACATTTTATTTCGAGGCCGATCGACACGAAATTAGAGCGCTTCAAATTTAACACGGTGATTGAAATATCGCACGCGTGGAATAATATTCGACCTCGTTTCACATCTGAACATACCGCCCGCCTCGTACCAGTAGGGACGACGCGAGATTGACAAACTTCAATAATGTTCCCATGTGATCCGGACATTGATTACAGGTTGCTCCAACATTTTTTCCGCAAACTTAAGCCAAATTACAAAAATTAAATCCCGACAATTCAATCGAACTTATAATTGATTAACAAAGTTTAAATCCCGACATTAAATCGAGTACTTAATAACTAGACTATTAAGCTAATAGCTAGGTGCAGGGACGTTTGAATTTTACGCTCAACGTTAAGGTGCGACGTACGGAAGGGGACAGACCTTCACAATCGGGCGTTTTAGTGTCGTTTTCGCGGTTCTCACTGTGACGACTCGTACGAGGCCATCGGGGCCCGGGTGGGTCTCGATAATGCGCGCTAACTCCCACCTTGCTGGGGGGAGAAGATCGTTTTTGAGGAGGACTAAGGCTCCAACTTTGAGAGAACTTGACGAGTTCTGCCATTTTGTACGCTGTTGCAGCGTATGTAAATAATCGCGTGACCAAGCCTTCCAAATGTGTTCCCGCATGAATTGGACCTTTTGCCAACGAGATAAGCGATTTTCATTTAGATCAATCTGAGAAGGCTCTGGGACGCTAAGTAAGGGACGACCTATTAAAAAGTGACCCGGTGTTAGTGCTTTGAAATTGTCCGGATCTTCGCGAAGCCGCGCGAGCGGACGCGAATTCAAACACGCTTCAATTTGACAGAGCAAGGTGGAGAATTCGATTTGTGAGAGAGTGTGGGAGCCAACGACTCTCTTCATGTGACTTTTGAAGCTTTTTACACCGGCTTCCCAGAGTCCTCCGAAATGAGGAGCGGAGGCGGGGATGAAATGCCAACGGACGCTGTCCGTGGCGTACTTTTCGCGCAATTCTTCGTTTTTTATTGAATTGATAAAGGAACGACGAAGTTCGTTATCGGCGCCTTGGAAATTCGTGCCGTTGTCGCTATAGACGTCGGAGGGCAGCCCGCGCCTGCTGACGAAGCGCTGAAAGGCGGCCAAAAAACCTGAAGTCGAGTAGTCGTCGACGTATTCTAAATGAATTGCGCGAGTCGCGAGAAATATGAAAAGCGCGACATAATACTTTCGCGATTTTTGTCCCCGTCCTACGTAAGGGATAATTTGAAAGGGACCTGCGTAATCCACGCCGCAGTGAGAAAATGGGGCAGACGGATTGACTCGAGGAGAGGGTAAATGTCCCATGAGCTGCTTCGCGGTGATTGCGCGTTCGCGTACGCAATTGAAGCACCGATTGATTATGCTTTTGACTAAGGATTTCGCTCCGAGAATCCAGTAAGTTTGTCGCAATAAACGTAAGGTAAGTTGCGCGCCTCCGTGCAACGAGCGGAGGTGCGTTTGTTCAATGATTAATTCGCTGACGTGATGTCGCGGTAAAATAAGTGGGAAGGATTCGTCGTACGAGAGAAACGAATAGCGTAACCGCCCGCCAAGACGCAACTGGCCCTTTCCGTCGAGGAAGGGATAGAGAGATTTTAACGCGCTTCTTCGTGGAAGCGACGTATCTGACTTGAGAGCGCAAATTTCGGTCGCCAAAACTGCATTTTTAAATATGCCGAATCCAAAATTCACGTGACTCTTGAATGCAATTTTTCTCATCGGTTTTTGAAATTGAATCCTCGTCTGAGCGAGCGCGGAATTTACGCAGCCAGCGAAAGAGTAGAGCGGTTACGCGGAGAAGTTTACCCCAGCTCGAGAATCGAAGGGAGAGGTCCCACGATTTTCCTTCTTGCACGACATGCATCTCCGCGTTCGTCCGTTCTTCGCTAAATATTGACGACTGATCAAAGTAATTTTCTTTTGATGCGCCAGGGCGCGCGTTTGGCCAGAAAGTTGAGTTCTGACCCAACCATTTCGGGCCCTACCACCATAGCGGGTGATCGGCGAGTTCTTCGGCTGATATGCCTCGTGACGCGCAATCCGCGGGATTGTCGCGGGTGGGCACGTGATTCCACTTTATTTCCGGCATTTTGGTTTGTACAGGGTGCGCCAGAGAAACTTACTTACTTGAAAAAATTCCCGCGCGGTGAGTTGGGCGCGTAGAGGGGCGAGAGGGGGCGCATCTGGAGGGGGAAGTTCCCAAGTTTGTTTCTCCCTCCAGTCAGTTGCCATCATGCTCTGGTCTAGAGAGCAGCGGGCCTTCGCAGTCGAGAGCTTCTTTTTTAACGGTCGCTCACTTGTTGCTACGCAACGTGCCTTCCGCGCTCGCTTTGAAATTTCTCCTCACAGACTCGTTCCTGGCCGTAATTCGATTCTGTCGTGGGTTAACTCATTTCGGGAGTGTGGAAGTGTCGCTAAGCCCAGAAATGGACTTCAACGGACCATCAGAACTCCGGAAAATGTCGAAAGAGTGAGGCAGTCAGTTGTGCGTTCTCCCCGGCGTTCGGCTCGCAAACACGCAGCTGCTATGGGAATTTCTGACACCACTGTTCGACGAATTCTCCATGAAGACCTTCAATTTCATCCCTATAAATTGGCTGTTGTGCAAGAATTAACTGAACGCGATTTTGTTGCCCGTCAAAATGCATGTGAAATGCTGGTTGACAACCTGCCTGAAGACGCGGTCGTTTTTTTCAGTGACGAGGCTCACTTCCACATTTCCGGCTGCGTCAACAAGCAAAACATGCGTTATTGGTGTGGTGTAAATCCACGTGAGCTTCACCAGAAGCCACTTAATTGTGAGCGAGTTACTGTCTGGTGTGCGATGTCGGTAATGGGAATAATTGGTCCTTATTTTTTTGAAGAAAACGAACGCGCAGTTACCGTGAATGGAGCTTGTTACAGGAACATGATCGAGGAATTTTTTCTTCCAAGACTCGAAGAAATGAACGTTAGGAACGTGTGGTTTCAGCAAGATGGAGCCACAGCACACACAGCACGAGACTCAATGAATTTGTTGCGACAACATTTCCCCGACCGCCTCATCTCTCTCAGAGGCGATCTCCAATGGCCGGCACGCTCTCCAGATTTGACTCCATGCGATTTCTTTTTATGGGGTTATTTGAAATCTCTGGTTTATGTCGATCGACCACGGACCATAGCACACCTCAAGAACAACATTCGCGACGCCATTGCCAACATACCGATTGATATGCTGCAAAGAGTGGATACGAATTTCAAAAATCGACTTCATCAGTGTATGCGCAATGGGGGTCGCCATTTATCCGATGTCATTTTCAAGACTACATGAAAAAAAAAAAATTGGGATATTGTATTCTCAAATAAAAAAAAATTTTAAACAATAATTGAAGTACTTTTGTTTTTATTGACCTTTCAAATAAGTAAGTTTCTCTGGCGCACCCTGTATTTCCGAAACTCTATTCGCGACGTACGGCTTCCAGCGCGAGGGAAGCGGGGTAAGCCACGCGAGAGTGAAGGTAGAATCGGTCCAGCCGTACACTGAAATGGCGAAAGTTTGAAATATATCCTTTACATATTCGAGGAGTAGCACGAGTAATGTCACGCCGTTCAATTCAAGACGCGGAATGGCAACCGTCTTCAAAGGCGCGACTTTCGATTTCGCGGCAATTACGGAGACGGAGATGTCCGTCGGCGAATTTAACACGCGTAAGTAGACGACTGCGGAATATGCTCGCTGCGAAGCGTCCGCGAAGCCGTGCAACTCAATGTTGGTGTGAGATTGCTAGAGGCCAATCCAGCGCGGAATTTTTAACTGAGAGAGTATGAGAAGTTCGAGACAATATTTTTCCCAAATCACTTGAATCGACTGGGGGATTTAATCGTCCCAGTCTACTTTAGAAAGCCATACATCTTGCATAATAATTTTTGCTTGGATAACGACTGGCGAGGCCCAGCCGAGAGGGTCAAATAGTCGCGCGATGAGCGATAGAACTGACCGCTTTGTATTCTGCGCTCTGGGGATTTCTCCGACTTGAAAACTGAATGTGTCTTCCTTGGGGAGCCAGATGATACCGAGAACTTTCAACGTTGTTGATTCCTTTTTCGAGAGGTCGATCGCGAGATCGTGTCCGACTGCGGGAACAGCTGCTAACAGCGCAGAATCGTTAGCCGCCCATTTTCGCAAATTGAATCCTCCGCGTTTACAAAGTGTGACGAGTTGTTCACGAATAGCGCTTGCGCTTTCATGATCGTCCACCCCGAATAGGACATCGTCTACGTAAGTCGAGGAACGAATTACTTCGGCGGCGTCGGGAAACGAGTCGCCTTCGTCGTCGGCGAGCTGAAGGAGGACGCGGTTTGCCAGATAGGGCGCGCATGCTGTTCCGTACGTTACGGTGAGCAGGCGATAATTTTCAACTGGGCCGTCTTGATTCGGGCGCCAAACAATACGTTGATAGACGGTATCTGCGCGATCTATTAAAATTTGTCGAAACATTTTTTCGATGTCGGCCATGTAGACGAATCGATAACGACGCCAGTTGGAAACGACTTGACCTATTTCGCGTTGAAGTTTCAGACCGATGTGTAAATGGTCGTTTCAGGACGTTCCATTCGAGGTCGCGCTTGACGCATTAAAAACAATACGCACACGAGTCGTGGCACTGCTTTCCCGAATGACGGGATGATGTGGAACGTAGAGCGGATTCTCTATCATATCGGGACTATTGACCGTTTCCATGTGTCCCATACATTCATATTCTTCGAGAAACTCGGAATAAGCGCGCGCGTGTTCCGGTTTCTTTTCGAGACGTTGCTCATGCTGAGCGTATCTTTTGAGGGCGATTTGTTGGCTATGGCCGATTTCGGGGTGAGACCCGTTATGAAACGGCAGACGGACGACGTACCGTCCCATATGATCGCGATTGTGCGTTTGAGCGAAGTGATTTTCGCATTTTTCCTCGTAGGGCGTGAGGAATTTCTTTGACGGGATTTCTTCTATTTCCCAAAATTTTCTAATGCACGCGTCTGTGTTCGGCGCGATTGAGCAGTGCATCGTGGATGGGTGAACGATTCGCGAGTTGCTCGCGTCAACGAGGGGACCGGAGTTTATCCACCCTAATGTTGTTAGTTGGGCGGTGGGTGACCCAAGAGGACTTTTTTTGAGGGGTCCCACTAACAATTGTCCGTAAATATCAGCGCCGATTAAAAGGTTAATGGGCTTCCGGCTTGAGGGATCGGGATCCGCCAGGGTTAGTCCCTGAAGATGCGGCCATGATAAGGTTTCGCGCGAAGCGTTCGCGGAATAGTCAGTTAAGTGTTTGAAAATGTACGCGGTCACTTTCAGCGGGGCACTCTTCCCGAGGCAGCCTTCGAGTGCGAGAGTCACGTAAGACGTGGCGCGTCCGGAGTATCCGTTTCCGAACGCCGTGATGTCGAGAGCGGCTCGACGGCGCGATGTGCGTAAACTGTGGGCCAGCGCCTCTGTAATGAAGCTATGAGACGAGCCTTGATCGATTAATGCGCGAGTTTTGATAACGCGATTTTCCTGTGTCCGTGGCTGGACCCAAGCGGTCGCGAGAAGCACAGGAATTGCTACATGCTGTACAAAACTTGTTCTTGCGCGGTTAGAAGAGTGGTCTCCTTGCTCGGAGACAGTGCTGTGTTAGGCGCTTAACGACGTTGACGGGAATACGCTCGCTGCGTTATTTGTAACGCCGGTAGCCTGATCCGCTTGCTGCGTGGACGTAGCGGCGGGGCTACTAAAGGAAGCACGATGCAACGTAGTGTGATGCGGCTTCTGACATTTCTTGCATTTACCTGAGCTTGGACATTTGCTCGGAAAGTGTCCGGTTTTTAAACAATTAAAACATAATTTATTACTTTTCGCGAGAGCGAAACGATCGTCTATCGTTTTCTTGAGCCACGCTTGGCAGAAACTGAGAGCGTGATTTCCCGAGCAATCGGGACACTTTTGTGAGGCAGCGTTGTTGACGGCGGCTTTCGTTTTCGACTTCTTGGTTTGATTTTGCGTCGTCTCGGTTGGATTTAATACAACGGGTGAGGCTATTCCGCGGATTCTTTCGGTCAAGAAGTCCGCGAGTCTTTTGAACGTCGGAAGTTCGTTAGATGCGCCGAGATTAAAATTCCACTCTATTCGAGTGCGCGTACTGAATGTTTGCGAAATAAGATAGACTAATAAATCATCCCAATATTCAACCGGACGCTTCAAATTTTTCAACGCGGTCAAACACGAATTAACTGTATTTCTTAACCTTTTAAGCTCGGTTTCGGTCTCGTATTTCCTTGCGGGAAAACTCGCGAACGCGTGAATATGCGCTAAAACTAACGCGCGCGGATTATCGTATTCATCTTCGAGGAGTCTCCAAGCGCCCGCATAGTTCGCGTCGGAGACGGTCACGTGTTCAATCATGACCGCCGCATCTCCGTCGAGGAACGATTTTAGATAGTACAATTTTTGACCCGGAGATAAAGAATTGTTTTCACCGACCAGAGCCTTGAACGAATCTCGGAAACTTTCCCATTTTGTTGTTTCTCCGTCGAACTGCGGGATGGTGATGCGAGGGAGTTTGAACGCCGATGTTGACTCCCCTAGCGTCGTCGAGTTCGCATTTTTTGGAAGGAACTCGGTTCGCAGTGTCTGCTCTTGACGTGCGAGCAAGTCGTTGAGGACGTCAAGAGCTTCTTCATAATCTGCTTCGAAGCTGAGGAATGCCGATTTTTGGAAATAATCGGTCTCTGATTGCTGTGCCGCCGTTGACGTTTGATGAAGTTTTACGTTGAGCGCTATACTTATTTGCCATAAGTCGTTTAAGGGGTAAGGCCACTGTAAATTTTTTGAAAAATCGATTTTTTTTTATTGGCTTAAAAAATAGTTTAAACCCTCTAGAATAAGAAAAAAAAGGTCCTGTGCGAAAAAAAATTTGTTGTCCTTAGGAAATGAAGGTCGCCGCCAAGCGTGTCAAAACTTGCTCCGAAAAGACTGCAATTATATCGGAGATGGCGATTCCAAAACTTTCAAAGGCATCGTGGATTCGAAGCCTTATGAAAATGTTGATGTTAAAAAAAAAGAGTGCATAGATCACGTGCAAAAAAGAATGGGCACTCGATTGAGAAACTTAAAAAAAGGAACAAAAGGTCTCGGGGGAAGAGGAAAACTCACTGCCAAATTGATTGACGAACTAAGCATTTATTACGGCTTAGCAATCCGTCGAAATTCCGATTCCATCAAAAATATGAAAAATGAGATCTGGGCAACCCTTTTTCACAAAATGTCAACGGATGAAAAGCCTCAGCACGAAAAATGTTCGGAGAATTGGTGCAGTTGGAAGAAAGCGAAAGCAGAAAATGCCTTGGATGCGTATCATCACAATCAGCCAATGAGTGAGGAGGTTTATCAAGCCATCAAACCCATCTACATGGAATTGAGCCGGGACGAGTTGCTGGAGCGTTGCTTGGGGGCCTATACTCAAAACAATAACGAAAGTTTCAACGCTACCGTTTGGAGTTTGGCCCCCAAATCATCCTCAAGCGGAAAAACTGTACTAGATATTGCGACGGATATCGCTGTTTGCATATTCAATGGCGGCCTTACCAACGTCTTGCAAATATTCAAGATGTTGGAGGTGGAAATTGGTGTACAGTTATATCATTTCTGCATCGAAGCCGACGCCAATCGCATCACGCAGGCGGAGACATCTCTGAGCGACGCGGCCAAAAGTGCGCGCGCGCTCCAAAAATCAACCAGGAAAGACGAAGAAGACGAAAATTTGGCTATCGAAGGACAAATGTATGGTGCTGGGATTGCAGACTAACGGTAAAAATTTTTTTTAACTTCTTTTTTTAATTTTTTCCAATAAAAAACTATTCGTAAAAATTTAAACGCGTTTTTTTCGAAACATGGTTTTTCAAAATGGCACGCAGCATAACTCGAACAATTTTCATTTTTTTTACTTGAAATTTTAACCAGATGTGAACATTTACATTATCTTGAGAATGTCGATCGGAATTTTCAAGAACTTTATTTATTGATTTTTTATTAACAAAAAACTTGCCGTTTGTTTGTCAAAAATCAATTTTTTTTTCAAACGCACGCCAAATCCACAAAAATTGATACTTTTTAAAATCCGATCGACATTCTCTAGCTATAGCCCTCTAGATTAATGGTTTTTTTTTTGTTCTAGATTCAAAAGTGCACCAGTGGTGCTGCGTGCCGCGGAGCCCTGGAAGCAAAACATGTCCCGGGAAGATAGCTGTGGAACCGCCATTTTGTTTTTTTTTACTGTAAAAAAATTTTATAATAAAGTTTAATGTATGCCCGATAACACCATTAAAAGTTTTTTTTCAAATACCTTCAATTTCGGGAGCAAAAAATTAGTGAAAAAACCTTTTTTTTTGGGCCGTTACAGTGGCCTTACTCGTTAAGCTCTTTATACGAGTACGCGTTTTTTCGACTGTAAACTTGTCTTTTCCGAGTTTGCGGTAATTTGGAACAACTCTTTGCATTTGTCCGCTTATGAGCTGTTGCTCAACGAGTAAGTCTTCGAATGAAGACATTTTAACACTTTTGATTTCGCACCAGTTATAAATGTTCAATGCCAAGTGCTAATTTCACACAAAGCTGAAGGAGCGACAAAGTAAACACATTGTGGCGCGATGCATAGTCTTGAAGGCGCCCGAGAAGCCGGTTGAGAATACGATTCTCGCACTTCGTGCGAGCGCGAAAGAAAATCTCGTCGTAGTGCGAGCGAGCGAGATGGAGCGCTAGGTTATAGCGCGTGAGTCCGTAGTCTTTGGGTATTGTCTATAACATGCGGAAATCGTCGAGAGGATCACTCACTCAATTCCACGCACTGTTTTAATTTCGATGCATCTTAAACTTGAGATATTCGGTTACATGTTGTCCGGAAATTTCCTTTACAGCGAGTTAGGTGCCCACAAAACAAACTTGGCCTTGAGGCGCTTCTTGTACTATCCGTCCCGATTAATTTTACGACTTTTCTCCCTTTTGTTTTGTCATCCGGCTCGAAGGACCTTAATTATGATCGCGTCCGCCCTTCGAAATGCGAGGGATCACAAGTAATATAAATTTTTATTTGCCGGTTCAGGGGAAGAGGGAGAATAGACTCGATGGTTATTGTTTAAGGAATAGATTTCGGACACTTTCTTGGTTTTCTTAATTTTTATTAAAAGGAGTGCGCCCGCAGATCATACGGAAAGCGCGAGACTATACGCAAAACGATATCGCATGTGCGAGAAAGCCGGGACGGCTGAATCAGCGAGTCTACACAACGGAGGTGATTTCAACTCAGGCGCTCGAAGAACAGCGAGCAACTCTCTCGTCGCGTTACAATTTTCGCGACTTACTGAAAATTTTCGGGGAAGAGAACAGGCGGGGGCCACTCACACGCAGAACGCGAGACATATCTAGGGCCTAGGACGCTTGTAATCGAAGGCGCGTGATATGTTTACATTTTATTTCGAGACCGATCGACACGAAATTAGAGCGCTTCAAATTTAACACGGTGATTGAAATATCGCACGCGTGGAATAATATTCGACCTCGTTTCACATCTGAACACTACGCGTAACAATTAAAGGATAATTAAAAGTCCACGAACATAAGTAATCTTTTTTCAGTAGTTTATTCTTAAGAAATCTCTGGATTTATGGTTCCTTTTTAATTTGAACTGTTGATGAGCTCTGCACGACGACTATCGCCGAATTATCGGCTGTCAAAACAAAAGTGACATTGTTTTTTTGACGAACATTTTGTTTTCAATGTGAGAAACTTACTCCAAAAATGGTAAAAAAATCTTATGAAAATCATTAATAAACATTTATTGGCTACAAAAATAAAAGAAATTGATGAGAAAAAATCTAACCTTCGAACTTTAATTTAAGAAGCAAGTCTATCGTTCCATTCATTTTTAGCGATAGTTTCAATTTTATACATTCGAATCACAATGAAAGAAAAATCACAAAGATTTCAACTTTTGTGGCCTCGTTGGGGATACATTGAAGTTAGAAAAAAAAACAAAAAATCTCCTTATTGCAACGATTATTTGCAAAGTAATAACAAGTGAAGTGAAAACAGGAAAGAAGAGTTTTTGTCCCCTTTCATTGGATGAATTTCTTACGTTGAAAAAAAAATCCAAAAAGAACAAAACCATCTTATAATACTTGCAAGTTTTTAGAACCATCCTTCCATTTTCTGTATGATCATTATTTCACGAGTTTTGCTTTGACAGCCGATAACTCAGAACTTTGAATGCTCCGACGGTTTAAAGTTCCGGATTTTAATGTTCAAAGTAATTCAGCTATCGAAGTTTTAAAAGTTTCAAAATTTTCAGTAAATCGACGAATTATTTCAGGAATTTTTTATTTTCATGAAGAAGCGATTTCACGTCAATTTTGAAATTTTTCTAGACAATGTTATACGTTCTATATCACCTACAGTCAACTGTGTGGACTTTCACTGGCATGATCTTGGCATGGGGGCCGGGTCGAAATTCCAAACTTCGAATGCTCCGATGGTTGAAAAGTCATAATTTTAATGTTTCGAAATTACAAGTTTCGTCAAGATCATGCCAGCGAAAGTCTACGCAATTGACTGTAAATGCTGTAGAACATTATTTCGACAAATTTAAAAATTGACATAAAATTACTTTCGAATAAAAAAAAATCTTTAAATAATTCTTCAATGTATTGAAAAGTTTGGAACTTTCAAGTTTCCATAGCCGAATTATTTTGACGGTGTACAGATTTTCGGAGTTTTGGTCTTTCGGATAAAATTCTTTCGGAGTTTTGAGCGTTCTGATCATTTAAAGTTCGAAATTTAAACCAGGTCCTTAAAGTACTACTCACTGAGGCTGTTAAAAGTAACGAAAACAAATCGAAAATGTTCTTGTTTCTTCACTTATTGTACGTAGTGTATTATATAACCATTTATCGTTTATCATTTAATTACATTACAATCGCTATTCGGAGAAAAGTTATCCGGGTATCATTGGTATAATGTCCGTCGAGGCGGCTCAAAAAATTGTGTATCGCGACCGTTTAAAGCATCGACCACCAACCCCTGCAACAATAGCAGAGCTAGGTGACATGCTCCGCAGATGGTCCGTAGCCGATGAAATGTACCAAGAGGAGTTCACTGCTGACGATAACTCTGTTGGAGTTGTTTTTTACAACGCCATAATGTTGACGAGATTGACAACTGCAACTGAAGCACACATTGATGGCACGTTGAAGGTAAAACGAACGGAAGTTAACAGGCTCATAAAGAAATTATGATTCACAATTTTTTGACTGCCACGAACAAAGGATGAAGAGAATCATGAAAATAAATTATTACGCATGGCGAATTTTGGAATGTTAATGAATAAAATATTTCCAGTCAGTTCCACATCATCCAAAGGCTTCGCAACTTCTCATTGTGCACATTCGAAGAGCAGATATAGTCATTTTTTGTTCTTCATCAACGTATTTCGGCGAATGGTTAAATGAAAACACTTGAACATTTATTTTCTTAACAGGGTTTTCCGGTGATTTTTATACATTGCGAGTGACGAACCACGGACTTTTACAAGGCAATGTGGAGATTTATATTGCAACGGGCACCAGCCTTGTTGAACAACCTTCAAGTTGTCCATTGCGATTATGAAAAGGCGCTAATTACGAGAATTCGGCAATCGTTTGGCGACCGAATCGAAATTAGAAGGTGCTGGTTTCATTTTATTCGAGTAAATTATATTTCAATATACCTTACACATACAAATATTTATAACCTCTAGAAAAATGAAAAATATTAAGGTCGTTTTTTGTTTCGACATGCTTGATTTTCGCCGTAATTTTCGGAAGAAAATACGTAAGATAAATCATTATCAAAATTAATTATTTTCCATTGTATGATATAAAAACGTTTTGTCTTAAAAGTTTATCATGTTGTTGTTCGACAATTTTGCAAACAATATTAACCCATTAAAAAAATGTTAACGCTAGTCTACTCACAGTAATATTTTTTTAAGTATTTGTTGGTTGCTTTTCTGCCGGTAAATGTTTACGCTTATAGAGAAAAAAAAATTGTCCCCTTTATATTTTTGAAAAAGTATTCTATAAAATTTCCCCTATGATTAGACAAATGTGGAACTCGTCGAATGAGTCAGGTCCTTTATTATCCGTTAATAATTTTGAAATATAATAAATTTCAAGTACACAGTGCTTTTAATCCTCTTTAGAGAAGAAGAATTCAATTTTTCGACAGTTGGACTTGCTCGACTGGTTCATTGTTTTAACGTGTACATTTTTATTATTTAAAAGGGAGTTTCTAGAAGATGGAAAAAGCTACGGTTGCCTGTAAATAATCAGGGAAACGATGTTTTGCAGCGAGTATGGGCGATAGCCCTCTTACCACCGGAGAAATTTGCCGCAGCGATTACACTCGTAACTGATCATGCCCGACGAATCGGCCTTAGTGAACAAAAAACAAACGACTTTCCGCAATACTTGCAAAATTTCTGGTTGAGAAATGAAAATATAGTTTCTGTTCACGGATCAACTGGCCGGACTAACAACGTCGCCGAAGCTTGCCATCGACATTTAGTGCAAAAACTCGGTGGTGTTAGTCCGCCTTTATACTCATTCATACGGAAGTGCAATTTGCTATAGTAGGACTTTTTGGTTGAAGCATATGAAATTAATATTATTTTTTTTGTTCAAAGCTAGGCTTTTCAAGCATATAAGCAGCACATTGGTTCATTGGCAACAAATCGATCAGGGGACGATGTCATTACGAGGGCAGTGTCGGGCTTCGCAACAAGCGAGAGACTGTCGTATAAAATATCTCGAAACGTCATTGCAATTAAACCGGTATGTACGCATCTGGGAATATTGACATGAAAAAACTGTAGCTGAAACGTAGACATGCTTGTCTATACGCCGCCGTCAGAATGCTTGGGAACATCGTTTTTTTCTACGCAGAAAATCTAGTATGGAATCCCAAAATAAATAGATATTTCGTCAAATATTATCAAAAGTAGGTGAAATTGAGATGATTTAAAGAAAAAATGTTACTTTTTTCAGAGTTTACGGTGATTTCAACCCATAACCAAATATAACGATGTTGCAAACCGTCCTGACTGTAGGGTGTTGACATTTTCAATAACTTCCAAAATATTGAACTACACTTCGCACAAAAATTAAAGGAGCAAGAAAAAAATCCAAATTTTTGTGGGATTTTCAACAGGCTGTAACTTATACAAAAATGGTCGTACAGCAAAAAAAAAAAGCAAATTGTAGCTCTAAGTGTCTAGTTTTCGGATCTGAGTTCGAAAATTTTTTTTTGAAAATATTTTTCGAGTAATCATAAGAAAAACACCGAAAAAAAAAATTTCGAAATTTTTTTGGTTTTTTTTTTTAACTACGGACGTGGAAATTTTTTTTCGACTTAACCTCTATATGGACCGGATAGCTTGTTTATTCAGCTTTAAATTGGTTTTTTAAAAATCTCGATACGAGCATTTCTCGCTGAGATATCGGTGTTTGAATGGAAAAAGATCATTTTGTCTTTGATTACCAATATCTCAGCAACCAATGATCGCACAGAAATTTTGAGGCTGGTTTCAAAAACTTGAATAAATTCTCTACAAGGATTGGCAATTGAATTGTGAAAAAAATTTTTTTTTTCAATCATTACATGAATTTGAAAGAGCGACCAAAAAAGGGCTTTTGGTGGTTTTTTGGAAAATCAAGCGCCCAATCACAAATATTGCGGAAACCACTAATGTTAAGTGTGCCTTTTACTGTTCAATATACCCACAAAAACCCAACGAAGTTTCAAATTAATCCAGCCAACCGTTTTTTTTTCCCACTTGATTGAATTTTTGAAAAAATTAAAGGAGCAAGAATTTCGCTCTGAAAATGTCATAATTTTTATCAAAAATGAAAAAAAAAATTTTTCCATTTTTCTCTCAATTCTGTATTAGTGACTTGGAAAATTTAAGAAAAAAAAAAAAATCGAAAATTTAAGAAAAAAAAATTCCAAAATTTTTGAAATTTTTTTTTCTTTAATTTTTTTTCAATTCAATTCAAATCAATTTTCAATTTCAATTTCAAGCACACACACACACACACACACGCACGCACGCACACACACACACACACACACACACACGCACACGCACACGCACACGCACACGCACACGCACGCGCACGCGCACGCGCACGCGCACGCACACGCACACGCACACGCACACGCACACGCCCACACGCACACGCACACGCGCGCACGCACACACGCACACGCACACACGCACACGCACACACGCACACGCACACACACACACACACACACACACACACACACACACACACACACACACACACACAATCTTCAGAGAGTGAGTTTGGAGTCACAAAATACTGTGGAAGTGACGAACTACAGGGTCTCAATCTCTCATAAAACCACACACATACACGTGCGCAAGCACAAAAGAAGCGTAAATCCGCCGTGCAACGTCCACGTGGTACGCTTTGGGTAACGCTAATGTCCGCGGTAATTTGTTTTCTTTAATTTTCTGAAGTTTTTAGCCAATTGAAAAAAATAAAAAAAAATTTTCAAAAATTTTGGAATTTTTTTTCAAAAATTTTCGATTTTTTTTTTTTCTTAAATTTTCCAAGTCACTAATACAGAATTGAGAGAAAAATGAAAAAAAAATTTTTTTTTCATTTTTGATAAAAATTATGACATTTTCAGAGCGAAATTCTTGCTCCTTTAATTTTTTCAAAAATTCCATCAAGTGGGAAAAAAAACGGTTGGCTGGATTAAATTGAAACTTCGTAGAGTTTTTGTGGGTATATGGAACAGTAAAGGGCACACTTAACATTAGTGGTTTCCGCAATACTTTTGATTGGGCGCTTGATTTTCCAAAAAACCACAAAAAGCCCTTTTTTGGTTGCTTTTTCAAATTCATGTAATAATTTTGAAAAAAAATTTTTTTCAAAATTCAATTGCCAATCCCTGTAGAGAATTTATTCAAGTTTTTGAAACCAACCTCAAAATTTCTGTGCGATCATTGGTTGCTGAGATATTGGTAATCAAAGACAAAATGATCTTTTTCCATTCAAACACCGATATCTCAGCGAGAAATGCTCGTATCGAGATTTTTAAAAAATCAAATTGAAGCTGAATAAACAAGCTATCCGCTCCATATAGAGGTTAAGTCGAAAAAAAAAATTCCACGTCCGTAGATTTAAAAAAGAAACCAAAAACATTTCGAAAATTTTTTTTTCGGTGGTTTTCTTATGATTACTCGAAAAATATTTTCAAAAAAAAAATTTCAAACTCAGATCCGAAAACTAGACACTTAGAGCTACAATTTGCTTTTTTTTTTTTGCTGTACGACCATTTTTGTATAAGTTACAGCCTGTTGAAAATCCCCCAAAAATTTGGATTTTTTTCTTCTCCTTTAATTTTTGTGCGAAGTGTATGATCTGTAATGAGAGAGGGCTCAAATTCATGTGAATTCGAATATTAACGAAGGTAAATAAACTCACTTATCGCCCCGGCTTCGACATAGAATGCTAATGCGATTTACACTTTTATCTTATGAATACAAACTATTATAAAGCTGACATTGAAAATGAGGACGAGGACGAATTGCCGGATGCGCAGGAACTGCAAGGTGGTAACGAAGAAGTGTAACAATTAATCGCTGAACCGGAAAATCCACAAAAACATCAAGGTAAATCTAGGGATATTACAGCGTTTCCCACGCCAAGTAATGGAAGAAAAACCTTTTAAATAACTGTGCCGCATACTTTACTAGAGTACTACAATAAAATTAACTTTTCCCGGTCATTTTCAAACTTCGAGACTTCAAATCAAATTGATAATGACCGATCTTCCATTCTTGTATGTATCTAGAGCATGGGTGGCCTACATGCTGAAAAGGTTGGCAACCCATGACCTAGAGAGACGCAGCAGCGTCTCGACGCCGAGTTATGAAAAACAATCAATTCTTACAGGTCCTAACGAACGTGTGCAACGGATGCGCCGACGGAATCGGATACGAGGTAGTAACATACCAAGAATACGTCGTTAGCGTGGCCGACCTCGTCGTCAAATACCGATCGCCAGTGAACAATCAGCAGCAAGAGCGGCAACAGCAAGAACATCGGGTTAAACAGGAGCCGCGGCAAGAACAGCATCAACGCCTGTGCCGCGTTTGCTTAGACACCCTGGCAAATGTTGTTTACTTTCCGTGTAGACATCTAGGTGTTTGTTCCGGTTGTTCAGAAACATTAGAACTCCATCACGAGAATGGACAGAGGCCCATTGAGCCAGAGTTCAGGGAGCTCTGTGCTTGCTGCCCAGTTGGTAGACAAGCGACGGTAACCAGATACACGGTTTTTACTGAATCGCCGCAATCAGTTTTACATGTACCTACATATGGGACATCCATTGATTACGCGAGGTGTTTTTTGTTTGACTCGTTTTTTGTTTAACCCGTCCCTGCCCCTTGGTGACATTTGGTGAGATGTGGAGGCACCCCCCTATGCCACGTGAGATTTGCCCCATAATTTTAAAAATGATTACATTTGTTCGATATGTTCACGTATTTTGCTTCATTCCACTAATGATTACTCACTAATAGAGTTTTCTATCAAATACATGCTATTTCTGTGAAAGGAGAAGAAAAAAAAAGTGATACTACATTTAAGGTGCACTATAACGGGTTTAACTCCGTGGCATTTAGTTTAAAAAATAGGGTAGTGCTCCGACACCACCTTCCCTACTCGATCCATAGGCAATCATGAGCCTCCCTAGTGTAAGCATTGGACACGTGCTGCCCACGTCCTTTGGTAGTGCAGGAAGAAAGTCTAATGGCATATCTACATCCTCTTCGTGAAGCCACTCCAAGGTATTATCCACAACGCACAGCAGCAGACGCAGAGATCTTAACCTGATCTATATTACCACGACTTGACGAAGAACCTTTCCCTTGTAATCGAATGAACAGGCTTTCAACCGGAACGCAGAGAATGAATATCTCGAACCAATGATAGTACCGCTCGCTTATCTATGGTAGCTTTGACAACTAAAAAAGTGAGCGGATTGTGAAATTAGGTTATCTATTAAATTTTTTGAGGGATAAACATTTGAGGAAAACAAATAACAAATCTAATCGTACTGCGAATGATTATCGGTAAATGGATACCAAATTTATTCTAGTTCGATTATTGAAATAGTTTATAATCTAAAGTTAGACATTTTTTTTTGTAAATACCAATTACCTAGTAAGTGGGTACATTTTTTAGGACATTGTTATGGGTACTACATTTTCTAGACGAGTACGAACATCACATGGGTACATTTTCTAGGCAAACACGGAGATCACATGGACCTAATATCGTACCTACTACAGGGTGCGCCAGAGAAACTTACTTATTTGAAAGGTCAATAAAAACAAAAGTACTTCAACTATTGTTTTAAATTTTTTTTAATTTGAGAATACAATATCCCAATTTTTTTTTCATGTAGTCTTGAAAATGACATCGGATAAATGGCGACCCCCATTGCGCATACACTGATGAAGTCGATTTTTGAAATTTGTATCCACTCTTTGCAGCATATCAATCGGTATGTTGGCAATGGCGTCGCGAATGTTGTTCTTGAGGTGTGCTATGGTCCGTGGTCGATCGACATAAACCAGAGATTTCAATTAACCCCATAAAAAGAAATCGCATGGAGTCAAATCTGGAGAGCGTGTCGGCCATTGGAGATCGCCTCTGAGAGAGATGAGGCGGTCGGGGAAATGTTGTCGCAACAAATTCATTGAGTCTCGTGCTGTGTGTGCTGTGGCTCCATCTTGCTGAAACCACACGTTCCTAACGTTCATTTCTTCGGGTCTTGGAAGAAAAAATTCCTCGATCATGTTCCTGTAACGAGCTCCATTCACGGTAACTGCGCGTTCGTTTTCTTCAAAAAAATAAGGACCAATTATTCCCATTACCGACATCGCACACCGACAGTAACTCGCTCACAATTAAGTGGCGTCTGGTGAAGCTCACGTGGATTTACACCACACCAATAACGCATGTTTTGCTTGTTGACGCAGCCGGAAATGTGGAAGTGAGACTCGTCACTGAAAAAAACGACCGCGTCTTCAGGCAGGTTGTCAACCAGCATTTCACATGCATTTTGACGGGCAACAAAATCGCGTTCAGTTAATTCTTGCACAACAGCCAATTTATAGGGATGAAATTGAAGGTCTTCATGGAGAATTCGTCGAACAGTGGTGTCAGAAATTCCCATAGCAGTTGCATGTTTGCGAGCCGAACGCCGGGGAGAACGCACAACTGACTGCCTCACTCTTTCGACATTTTCCGGAGTTCTGATGGTCCGTTGAAGTCCATTTCTGGGTTTAGCGACACTTCCACACTCTCGAAATGAGTTAACCCACGACAGAATCGAATTACGGCCAGGAACGAGTCTGTGAGGAGGAATTTCAAAGCGAGCGCGGAAGGCACGTTGCGTAGCAACACGTGAGCGACCGTTAGAAAAGAAGCTCTCGACTGCGAAGGCCCGCTGCTCTCTAGACCAGAGCATGATGGCAACTGACTGGAGGGAGAAACAAACTTGGGAACTTCCCCCTCCAGATGCGCCCCCTCTCACCCCTCTACCCGCCCAACTCACCGCGCGGGAATTTTTTCAAATAAGTAAGTTTCTCTGGCGCACCCTGTAGTATGTTACGGGCTTAATATCGTACCTACCAAATACGCACATCACATGGGACTAATATTGTACGATATTAGGCCCATGTGATGTCCGTATTTGCAGTACTAAAAGTTCAGAATTTTTTTTGATATTATATATGATTTTCTTAATTATCTACAAAAAAAATGGGGCGATAGACCACGAAGAGATTGTGAGAGATTGTGAGCCTGAAAATTACATGATGGCTGTCATATCTGCAGAAATCAGAAAGAGAAAGCTACTCAACAAAGAGGCTTTGCTACAAAGGAAACCTGGTGTTGCTTTTTTTACAGAGAGAACCGAGTTGATAACATAAGGGTTTGTGATATATGTAAACGATATATACACGAAGACTGTGTCGGACTTACAGCTAAAGATAAAGGCAATTTCGTGTGTCCCAGATGTGAAGACACAACCATAACTTGACTCCAAAGAAGATATTAGGACGAAAAAAAAAATATCCCATTAAAATTAATGAATAAGATACCGAAGCGATAACTTTATTAAGGCCTAAAACTAGAATAAAAAGATTAATTAGAACATTTGATTATTTATATTTCATCCTGTTAATATTGATGCGTGCCAGTCCATTTTTTCAGGCCAGTCTGCAAATATCGACATTTCACGGGTTAAAAAAAACGTTTATTACAAAGGATATATATACTGTAACGTGGCGATTTTCCGGGGTCCCCGGAAAATCCGTGGAAACGTCCATCTCGCTCGGCACTCACCCCGAACGCGGACCCATAGGAGGTTTACGGCGCACAACATTATTATTTATTTATATTTCATTCTATTTTTCTGTATTATTTGGTAGGCACCCGCTCACACACAAGTAGGGATTTGTAGGAAGGGTGTGGCGAGGAAAAGGTCGCAGCTGTACTTAGCTTGTCGCGACACTTGGACGTCTCCTCGATGGGCTCGGGCGACGATCGGTGGGCACATTTGCTGATTTCTGGAGCTAGATGAGACTAACGTCATCCACCCGTCAAGAGCGCTTGCTCTCGCTTTTGGGGAGACGAAGAAGAGTGCCGGTATGCTGGAGGAGCCTGTGGTGCACGTCGAATATTCGGTTACACCGAGTAGTCACAGTGATCAAACCCGGCGTGAGCGTGGGGACGCGTAATGCTGAGTCCGAATGGTAAAAACGCCGATTTTCGTCGCTACCTATGACGGCTCGTGGTCTCGATACCCCACATGTACATCATCATGCACCTCACAAAATTTGACCAGCCCAGAGATTGTCGGTAATTACCGCTTCAACGTCGATCGTTCGGCATGCAGCCATATCCAAACGATCCATCTCTCGAGCGTCTTCTGTCGCCAGCAACTGGTCGCTGTGTACCCTCGCCACACAAATACACGCATACACATTTTCGAACGCAAACGCACACACATTTGCGAACACAAACACACACATTTGCGAATACAAACACACACACACATTCGCGAACACAAACACACACACACACACACACATTTGCGAACACAAACACGCACACACATACGCGCTCGACACCGATCGGACTCCGGCGAGTCCTTATTATGTAGGCGGGTGGGGACGCGCCCCACCCGAAGGAAAATTAGAAAAAGTAGAGAAAGGGTGAAGGCCGACGTCTGG